>PVKU01007067.1:0-93162 GCA_004027475.1 Anoura caudifer | reverse complement strand
AGATAAATATAATTTTGTTATTCCAGTTATTTATGCATTCATTGGTTGATTCTTGTAAGTGCCGGGACTGGGGATCTGGTCCACAACCTTGGTGTATAAGGATAATGCTCTAACCAACTGATCTACCCAACCAGGGCCCTAGTAATTTTTGAACTCACTAATAAAGCAAATAAAATGCACAAATAAATGACCTCAGGATTATATATGTATTTATGGAAATCAAATTCACTGAAGTTCTTTTCACATCTTATCATTCATCATTGTATTGTTATTTAATTCATCAAGGTTTTGTGGTTGCAACATGGTATAAATTGGTTGTTTTCATTGAATAATGCCATGATGTAGACGCTATTAATATGCTAAATGGATGTGAATGTGCATAGATATTTTGCTGAATAAAGATGAAAAGACTTTCTGCTATAATTCCCAAGACTGTGAACATTATAAGATATCACACTCATGATTGTATTAAATTACATGGAAGAAAATGATTTTTGTAGATGAAATTTAAATTACTCATCAATTGACTTTGTGATAGAGAAAAGGCATGATCTAGGTGAGCTCAGTCTAATCACAATAACCTCTTAAAATCTGAGCAATTGCTTCAACTGGTAACAGAACAAGAAGTCAGATTCAAAGCATGGAAAGAACTAAAATTGCCACTGCTGGTTTGAATGTGGAGGGAGCTATGTGACAGAGCACAGAGTGGCCCCAGCTGGCAGCCCGCACAGAAGTGAAGACTTGCCATCTAAATGAGCTTGGGACTGGATTAAAAATACTGAAAATCTCTGGAAAATCTGAACACACATAGGTATATTCAACAATCCTGATGTTGGTCTTCCTTTGAAGAGAATGGTCTCTTTTTACCATGATCATGGATTTTTACCATTGCTTAATAACTTATTCCTTTGAGTAGCCATGTGCTGTCTTTATCTGTGCTCTATTTGGAGGTATATATTCAGGAAATCCCATAACTTTGGGGTTAGGAATGAAAGGGGACATCCTTCTCTCCCACCAAGGGATAGCTCTCTCTTTTGGCTTCTTCTCAAAGGTGACAAGGAGTGGGTTAGGAGGGTGACAGTGGCCTTGCACACCCACTCATTTCTAGATTTGAAAATTGCATCTTATCAGAGGTCCAATTGCTTAAATATTCCTCTTTTTTATTGTATATGCATTTTAAGGAAAATATAACAAAGTGCCTTAAGCTAGTCTGAGGATTTTCCTACTGAAAAAGGCCCTGGACAAATCAGACATTCCCCTGCTCCCTCCCAACCTTTGACTTTATACAGATGTATGCATGGTTCAGGAAGAAAAGGCGGTACCAGGTTTACGGAAGTCTGACATAGCTGGAAGCTCCCCACTCAGCTTTCAGTATGGTTAAGATACAAGGACTTCATATTTCACAAGTGAATTTGGCAGTGGCTGGACTTTGCATTCACAACAGAGGAGAAAACTTAATCTGTTTGTGAGGAAGAGATGCTAGCAGCCTCCCCACCTCCCGAGCACTTTATTATCCTACTGGAGAAGGCAGAGACCTACACGGTTTCCCTCCACTTAGTGTAGCTTTAAAGGAATTCTCCAGATGTTGAGTTGCCCTTTTCTCTCCCTGCATATGGTCTAGAATAGTAGGGAACAGAGTACCTCCAGATCTGTGGAATGTCTGCTCAAAAGAATAGTGTCTCTTGGTCAATTACCTATTAAAAGATCATGTATTTCCTTTCCTCTTCTAACCCCAGAGAGGGCACAGACAGCTCAGTGTTGGTGGATAGTTGTGTGACTATTTGTGGAATAAACTTGGTTACTGGCTTTTAAATTCCACAGACCTGGCATTGGGATGCGGAGGGTAAAACAACATCATTCACTCCTTTTCCTCTCCCTGACAAACAGAGGCCAAATAAATGGGAGAATGGAAAAAGGTCTTATTAGAAAAACTGAGAAGGGAAGAGGCACATGTTATTTACAACTTTGCTCAAGGCATCTCAATATATCTACAGGAAATACTCAGGTCACATCCCAGCCACACTGCAAAGGGACTTAATTTAAAGCAAGAGAAAATGTATTAGACCACCAATCTCTATCTCAGAATGGGAGACTGTCCCAAGAGCCAGTTTCCAGGGTGGCTTGAACACAGAGAGGGCTGGGCATAGCCTGGGCTGAGTGTGGGGTTACATGCTGTGCTGAATGAACTCTGGGCTAAGTTGAGCCTGGAAATAGGAGAGATGCTGCATGAGCATCTGTCATTCTCTGCTTTAACTTCAGACTGGACAGTAATTTCTCCCTGTGGAAAAGATATCTTGAGAAAAGGCCTCTACTAACATTTTTTTTGTCTGATATTACTAGAGCCATTTGACACCCTCTCTCTTTTTTTTTTACTGTTTACATGGTTTATCTTTTCCAATTTCTTTACCTTCAACCTCTTTTTGTCACTGTGCATTTCTTGTACAGAGCATATTGGTATTACTTAAAACAAAATTCATCCTAATCCCTGCCTTTTGATTAGAATTTTTGATTCCTTATTTGGAATCAAATAAGTTATCCAAATACCTTATTTTGATTGGACTGTTTACTCCATTTATGTAGAATGTAATTACAAATAAGGTAAGATGTACCTGCTATTTAGCCATTTTTCCTGTATATTTTATATCTCTTTTGTTTCTATTCTCAGTTCCTTATTTTTTGTTAAAAGTATACTTCTGTGCATCATTTCAATTTCTTTGTTTTTTAATTTGATGTAGTTTGATAATCCCTGGGGATTAGAATTAATATTTGAACTTTAAACAATCTGGTTCAAATATAATTTTATTTTGAGTATTAAAATTGCTCCAACATAGCTTCATTTCCCCCTGCTTTATGCTATTATTGCCACACAAATTACATGTTTATATTTTATAAAATCACAAGCACAGTTTTGAGATAATTTGTTCATGTAGGTTTATTCTAAATAAAATAGAGAAGAAAAGACTTACAAATAAATACATTTACAGTGTTTTAATGTCTCATCCCTGTCACTGCCGTTACTGATGCTCTTTTTTCTTCTTGTGGATTTGATTGACTATCTACTGTTCTTCTATTTCCTCCTAAAAACTCCATTGAAATAATTCTAAAATATTTTTAAGATATATAGACTATGTTGTGATGAAGAATTCTTAACTACACATGACAACATTCATAAAAATGTCAAAAATATGAATATTTCAATCTTTTCATCATATAAATATTTCAACTTGGTAGTGGGGATGGCCAAGAATACCAAAGTGAAAGGGGTTGGAGACAAACATAAAAACCTTCTTATCAGTGATTTCTTTAACTTTTTAATTTATTGTTCAGTTACAGTTGTCCTGACTTTTTCCCCATTGCTCATTCCTACCCAGCCACCCCCACTCCCAGTCAGTCAATCCCTCCCATTGTCCATGCCTATGAGTCCTCTATTCATGATTTTTATTTATTTACTTTTCTTGTAGGTTACAGATTTCTACTCTCATGGATTCCAGAGATTCTTTTCTCTGTAAAGTGTTAACATTTCCATTAAGAAACTGAAAGGGCACAACATAACTTTTTCTCTCGAGGTCTTTGCATACACCCTTACGGATACCCTTGGGAACATTGATAAAAATAAGGGGAGAGGGGAAGGTGACTGGATGAAAGAAGATAAAAGGACTAGCCAGAGAACATATATGCATAACCCACTGACACAGACAATGGTGTGGTGATGGTTAGAGGGGAGAGGGAGGTGGCAGGAGCTGGGTGGAGGCTGGCAAAGGCGGGAGAATGTATGGACATCTGTAATAATGTCAACCATAACAATAAAGAAAAAATGAGCTAGAGTTATTCTAGCTATAAGTTATTACAAAGGTCATTTAAATAGTCTGTCTGTTACCTATTTAGGTTATTCCAGTTCATTCAGTTTTAGGAAATTCTGTTTTAAGTAAGAGATGGGCCAAGCATGAGTTTTAATGTGATTGCTTGCACCTCTCCAGAGGACTCATGGAGCCATAACCCCTCAGGCACTGTACAACATTTCTGCTGAATTTGTCCCACCCTCTGCCATCGCCCAAGGCATGGAGCAGTTGGGAGTCAACTTTTGACACAACCGAAACACACAGAACTCCATCTACTTGGTTTCCAAGACCGGTCCCTGTTGCTTTGAACGTGACTATTGAACAAGCTCCCGATGCATGCTCTCTGTTGTTCAAGCCCTGGAGTCTGTAAATCTCTCTTTATTCTTCCACAACTGCTTTGTGTCCCACTCTCCTAGAGTTCTATTTTAAGATCTTTGGGAATTCCTTCTTTTTAAATTTCTTCGTTACTTACAAAGCTCTTTTATATTCAGTGTCTCATTTATTTTATCTCACGGAGATCTGATATTTGGGAGGTATTATTATACTTACCTTGCTGATCATTATGACTCAGCTTAGAGAGATGCAGTGCCGTGCCTGGGTATAGGAAGCTACTTATTTACAGTTGGAAGACAAACCTTCTGACTCAAAGTTGTGTGTGTGTGTGTGTGTGTGTTGTGAATCCTGCAGGATTCACAGTAGGGATTTTTGACCCTTTGTTTTTGGCAGCACTCTGAACACTGGAAGATTAGCCCTGATACTAGAAGGAATTTTTTAAAAGACTCAAACACTAAACAAGTCATCATAATTGTAGGTGATAACAACAACAGGGAAATGATGTTTTGTATTGTCTTAAAGCATCTGCATGTACTTACTATTCACTCTGTGGCCTTTTAGCACCATATTGCATTTGAGTAGAGTTGTTAACTCTCCTTAAATATTCACAAGATAATGTCTTACCTGATCTAAGAAAAACAGGTTATTTTTTCCAACAGTCTTATGGGTTTCAGCACACCCACACTTCTTACTAATAGCAAATTAGATATTGCTCTACTCAGTGCCTGATAGTTCCATTACACACACACGTAGGTAATTTGTCTTCTCACCCTCTCCAGTATTTTTCACACGGATGCAAATTTGGTGGTTCACTTTTGAGAGGGCTGAGGTACACAGAGGACAAGGAACACCAGCTAAAAACCTCTGAAGTGTGTCCTGTGAAAGCAATTAAATGTCCTGGAAAAAGGAATATGGAAATTAAGATCATTGATGTCTCTTTTTAAGTGCATAAATTATGACAGTAGGTTTAATGTGATGTCTATACAGTTAGGGTGTTCTGGAAAGAAGAAATTAGTAATTTATTTAGTTACTTCTCTCTGAATTGCAAAAATGTTATTTCTGCAAATTTTTCAACTCAAACCTTTAATGGATTTGTACTTTGAAAGGAAAGATCCTTCATGTTTCTTCAAAACTATCACCATAACTGAAATTCTAGGGACTTGAAATTTTCCCATTTTACAAATTCTTCCAAAAGTTAGTTCTTAATATGCTGTCAAGTGATAAATAAAAAGAAAGTCAGAAATAGAATTTTACTGAAAAAACACTAAGTAATAATAATGGCAACATTTATTGGGCACATTATGTGCAGATATCGTTTTTTAAGTTATTTGCATATATCAACTCATTTAATTCCCACAGGAATCCTGTGAAGTGACTATACTTATTACATCCATTGTCCAGATGGGGAAACCGAGGTGCAGAGCAGTTATGCAATTGACCCCAGTTAAACAGTTAAAGAGCAATGAAACCAGAGTTTGAACTCAGGTACTAAGGATAACAAGCCTTGGCATTAAGGCTTTATAAAAATTATTTTAAAGGGGAAAGATGGATGAGAAAAAATTAAATTTAAGAAATGAAAGCTTGGTTTCCAAACTACAGGATGGTGATTCTATTTTGTTCTCATTGCCACTGGATCTGACTCCATTCCCTTTCTTATGAGGGACTGAGCAAAAGATCCATAGTTCAGGACTCTGAGTCAGGGGAGCTGCTGATGCAGAAACAAGAACACATCAATGTATGTCAAGTACTCCTTCAAGACTCTAAGTAAAATTCCAACCTTGATGCATCTTTCCCCACATTCTCACCTAACACCATGGGTTACAGTTACAGAGTTAGGGTATTCCGGGATGAAGAAATTTGTGATATATCTAGTAGTTGTTTCTTCCTTAGTACCACAAGAAGGTCTTGGTTAGTTATTAGTGAAACACAAAGTCTACCTGGATGATAGCCTACCCACTCAGTCTGTAGTAGGAGGCTGGATCCTGATGGAAAGTGTGGAAATGATTGCTCTACTGCTCATTTCAAAGTCGATAAGGTCCTACATGGTGCCAAATGAGCGCTAGTATAAATCTACCATTATTTCGGGAAGCATTGGGTTTTAAGCTCATTACTGACATGTATCAGAACTTGATTAGCTATCTTAGATGAGATTTACAGTGAAGTTTTAGATCTGTAATTAAACAGCAAATCGTTTTCATACTCATGCCAAGCTACCCAGGCTTACGCAGGCTGTTGAATCTCAGCCAGCAGCATGGGAGGTAACACTAGCTGTAATCTTAGTGGCTGTTAAAAGTTCCTGTTTAATAGCTTTGGAAATAGAAATCCAACTTGAAAAGTCTATGCATACACTTGGGATGTGGATGGATTTCTCAGACGTAAGGGAAAGGAAAATATTAACAATGTTTCCGTGGATTTACAATAGTACAAAGGCAAAATCATTCACCAGAGCCACGCATCTTCCTGCAGTATGAGCGATCGTGAGAGGCTGTCTATACTGATCAAATAAAACAGAATATTTCAGTAGCTTGCACATCATTGTGAATTCTGTCGACAGAGTTACAATTCCTTTAACCCCAAATAATCCTGAGTTCCGTGGACCACAAAGGCCCTCTTTAACATTACTGTAATGTATGACCTAGATCTTTGCTTTAAAGCAGTTCCTACTTTTATAAGTAGAAAGAGAACCCACTTACATTTAGGAAATATTTATGTGATGCTCATAATTTTTCCACTGGAAGTCTTCATTCTGTAACCTATATATTGGGCTGCTTTTAAAATGTCACATTATCTTCATGAAAAGTAGTGGGTGTTTTTTCACAGAAGCCATTTTTTTTACAGTTAAATCTCTCAGCTGTTCCACAGTGTTCCCCTCAAGTGCCAAAAGAAATGAGGACACATTTTTATTTTAGGTCCCTGATTCATTTTCTTGGAGAAATAGATTGTGTTTAAGTCCTTGGGTCAATAGAAATGGTCTCTGTAGGTCTGGAATATTTAACCCAAATGACTGGTTAACAACAGGAGTTCACATATTAAGAGAACAGCTCTCTTAAGAATTGTTACAAGGTCTGAGTGGACATTTCTTTTGCTTGCAAAAGCTAGCATTTCTGAAATAATTCAAAAACAATAAAATTTACATCTAAAGCTGCGTGTCTACATGAGGAAAAGATTTGGCCCCAAATTCCCTATACTACCAAACAAATTATATTGGTATATGAAGTATCATGTCACTTCTTTCATAATACAAAGATTCTAAAACAGTATTTTAAAATACCTTAAAGGAAAAAAAATGAATCTGTGTGCATAAAGATGTTTATTGCAGGATATCTGATTGCCATTTTTCATTATTATACATGCTAAGATGGTACAATTACCGTATTTTTCAGTACACCCCCCCCAATTTGGGAGGAATAATGGTTGTTAATGCTGCTGTTGAGTTCTGTTTACATTTACATTGGTGAAGTATTATGTTATTTATGTTATGGACTATTTTATGACATTTTTGCTTCAAAATTTTTTTTTGTATTTTCATCCTCTAAAACCTAGGTGTGTCTTATGGTCTGATAAAATATGGTAAGTATAATAAGGAAATACTTAAAATATAATATTGTATGGGTAATAAAGTGTTACACATACTGAGGTGATACTGTGACAGAGAAAATACTAAAAAAGAAATACTAAAAAAAAGAACATTACATTAAAATTGTGCCACATTAATTTTATATCTGGAACTCACATTTTCATTTGGACAAAAAGAGAATATGGTTAAATGAAAGCAATTTGAATGGCAGGTGAATTGTTCCCTTTCCTTATGAAGAGTTTTACTGATGTCATTGCAGTTTTTAATATCTCCTTAGACATAGTGAAAATATGTGCTAATAATAGGAAACTTTAAATAGTTTTCTCTCCTACTAGTGATTAAGTGCCTGAGAAGCATGTTTCAGGAGCGACTAAATGGATAGAAAGCAATATCTGCATGAAATTATAAACGTGAAGACAAATATATATGTATATGTAGACATATACATATATGTATGATATATGTGTGTGTGTAAATATGGAGAGAGATAGATAGGTAGATAAAGTGAGGTGTGAAGAAATGCAATCCAAACATCCCTTAACTTTTTGAGTTATGTGATTTCCTTTTACACAAATTTTTATCATTAAAAATATTGTAATATTTAAATAATCTAGAAAAAATTTAATCTCACCTTTTTATATTGGGTTTCTTAAATAATCTTTTATTATCCTAGAAGTTTGGACACAATATGTTTAGCTGTAAAGTCTTGTGAGTTATTTAGTAAAGAATTGATGACTGAAACAGTGGTTAAACAAGGAAATGATCAACTTTAGAAAAAGTCAGAAATATTCTCCAAGTGCCCACCAAAGAATAATTCTGAGATTGCATTTATGGAAGCATATTTAAAACTTATTTAGTGAGGACACAATGGCATGGCTTTGATTTAAAGCTCTTTGCTCTGGCAAAAATTAAATTTAAGTTCATTAAACTAAGCACATTGTGTTAAATACAGATCAACTCATTACTGAGCATCATCTCAATCACTGATGAGAGCTCTTTGAAAGGGCCATCATTATAACATTAAATGTCATTTTATTACCAGACAGTAGCTGCCTGATTAAAATCTTAAATGGATGGGGATCATTGAGAAGCCATATTGAAAGTATCTTCTAGCTGCTTATTAAAGTAAAGTCTGCTGTAAAGAGAAATATTAATGAAAATGACTAATCTCCTTGCCTCGATGTCTTTCCATTTCCACTTATACAACCCTAATTCAAGACTTAATTTTCTCTCTTTTATTATTGCAACAGCTTTTTACAAATTTGCCCTTTCCGCTATAATACCCAAACTCCCTTTAAGTAAATTCAAGATAAAACAGCTATAGAAACTTTCCAAAGTCAATTTTAAAAAGATACGCACATTCCTTCCTCAAAACCTTTTGATAGATTAACAATAAGAAAATAATACTTACCTTATCCTAATATTCAAGACCCCACTTAATCTGAATAGTACTTATTTTCTGTTTTTAATTTATATCTTTTTTTTCCCAGAAAGTAATGACACATGATTATGGTGAATTACTTATCATGCTTGAAGTTACTGCATAAGCACAACAAACTCTTTAATTCAAATTAACATTAATTAATGGATTTTAGCCTCAATTCATGTGTTACATAACTATAAAATCAGGAAAAAATATTTTCAAATGGAAACAGGTGTTAGAAATAGAAAGACTTGTCAGTTAAACATCCAGTTTGAAAATCTAGAAATTTATGTTTCAATTTATACAGTGTCTAAGTTATCTCCTTATTTCATAGCTTTTTCTCTATCAAGTACTAAGTCATTGAAGCATAGTATAATGATTTCTAGAAGCAATTATCTTCCAGGTTTTTCATTAATGAATAACTGGCCCAAGGACATTGTCAGTCGGGTCTCTTAGTTTGGCAACAGTCATGCTTTCTTACTTCTGTACTTCTGGTCATACTTCTGTAACCAATAAACAGAGGTCAACTGGAACACATTTGAATGTGATATAACTACATTGTTAACAGACCCTAGGAAACACTAGAAAGAATTGGTATTCCCTAACATAAATGCACATGACAATTAGATAGTAAATGTATTCAATATTTGTGAGGCCCAGGAGAAATTCTTTCTATTGAGGAACTTTAAAAATCTGAGCAATGTCCTGATCATTTAAAATACTAAAAACATAACATTCTCAGAATGTTTGTCTTTTTATCCCAGTGTTTCCTATCCCATAAGTGACCGGGTCATGAATTCCTTTCTATCTAGTTTGTTCTAGCTGTTTCAGACTGATCAAAGCTATAGATCTATTTCCCAGACAAATGAACAGAGCCAAAAATATTTTCAAATAATTTGAGGGAATGATCAGAATACATTTAAGTGTTGAGTTCCAGATAAATAACACTTTCTTACCTTATCAAAAATTAATTTTCTTCTATAATTCATTCACTCAGAAAGTATTTATTGAATCCTAGTATTAAATATTGAAGGGACAACTGTGTACAAGGCAAATTGCATGCCTTCAAAACTCATATTCTGATAAGAGACCAGTATAGAAATAATGCAACACAGTATGAGGAATGCTGTAGAAAAGGAGAAATGTTCTTTGGGGGCCCAGGGAAATAGCTTTTTAAAAATCTTTTGGATATTTATTTTCTCCTCTCTTAAAACATGTATCTACTGATCATGTCATTTTCATTTGGCTGTTAGGAACCTCACAGAATATATTTATAGCTTACAGATGCTTCTGTCTTATTTATATTTTAACTGACTTGGATTCCATATTTGTGCTTATATCTTAATCATCATTTTGCTGTACGTATTCTTTCTATAAGCTTCCACGATCTTTTGAGGCAAGAGATAGTGTATAGCAGGCTAGTTAGCAAATACTATAAAAACATTGTGCATGTAGTCCATGACCGTCTTGAGTTCAAAATGTTCCCATTTCTAGCCTTGTAAATACTTTTAAATTCTTATCCTATGTCCATGTAATTTAGAGATGACAAGCATGTCATCTCTTACATTGTAAAAAAGTTAAAGTGTTTGTGATACCTGTTTCCCCAGAGGTGGTATAGAAAATGAGATTAATTTTACTATATGGCTTATGATATTTTTCTATTCAATATTTTATCTTAATTTCTCATTGTACATGCTATAAGTTGGATACTTCCCTATTGTTTCTGAAGCATCGATGCTATGCATGCAGGCACTCAACAAAAATGCTCCCTGGTTAGGTCATCATGTCACTTGACAAATAAGTTATTATCTATCCATGGAATAAAAACACATACTTCTGTCTCTTTCAGTCAGAATAATAATAGAAGAAAAATCACTTTGAGGGTCTAGATTACTCAGAATGACAAGACAGGTACTCAGAGTCAGTCTGATCGATCAACAGAACAAAATGCACATCCTGGTGTGTGTTGTGTAATCCAGTCTACAGAAACAGAGAAGAATTAAATTTATAAGCGTACAAAGAGGTAACTGGACTGTATACCCTGTGTCCTGTGTCACCTGTCTCATACTGACACTTGATGAAGATTTTAATTTATGTGAAACTTCCAAATCAGAATCAAAGGTCCTCTTGGGGAAATGTCAAGCATTTAGGATAGGCAGTATTATATGAATAGTACCAAAGCATTACCACATGGTAGAGAACATATTCTATTAAAAATGTTAAATTATCTGAAAAATAAAATATGCGAGCCTTTAGGTTGGCATAAAAATAACAAAGGTTAATGCTTCTTGGGGTTGAGGTGGTGGGAGAAACTCCCAGCCTCACAGGAAAGTTCATTGGAGAGACCCATGGGGTCCTACAATGTATACAAAACCACCCACCCAGGAATCAGCACCAGAAGGGCCCAATTTGCTTGTGTGTAGTGGAGGAAGTGGCTGAAAGCCAGTTGAGAGTCAAGCGAGTGGCATTGTTCCCTCTCAGACTGCTTCCCAACATACAGTGCCACAACACGCCAACAGGGGTTGTGCCTTGCTACCTAACAGGCAAACTGAGACAAAAAATATATGGCCCAAATGAAAGAACAGATTAAAGCTCAAAAAATACAACTAAGTAATGAAGAGCTAGCCAACCTATAAGATGCAGAGTTCAAAACACTGGTAATCAGGATGTTCACAGAAATAGTTGAGTATGCTCACAAAATAGAGGAAGAAGTGAAGGCTACATAAAGTGAGAAAGAAAATGTACAGGGAACCAACAGTGAAGGGAAGGAAATTGGGACTCAAATCAATGGTTTGGACCATATGGAAGAAAGAAACATTCAACCAGAATATAATGAAGAAACAAGAATTCAGTAAAATGAGGAGAGGCTTAGGAACCTCTGGGACAACTTTAAACATTCCAACATCTGAATCATAGGGGTACTGGAAGGAGAAGAGGAAGAGTAAGAAATTGAACACTTATTTGAAAAAATAATAAAGGAGGCCTTCCCTAACCTGGCAAATGAAATAGACTACTAGGAAGTCCATGAAGCTCAGAGAATCCTAAAGAAGTTGGATGGAAGGAAGCACACACCAAGGCAATCATAATTACACTACCCAAAATTAAAGATAAGGAGAGAATCTTAAAAGCAGAAAGAGTAAAGCAGAAGAGAATAGCTACCTACAAAGGAATTCCCATACCACTATTAGCCAGTTTCTCAAAAGAAACCTTGCAGGCAAGAAGAGGCTGGAAAGAAGTATTTGACGTCATGAAAGGCAAGACCTACATCCAAGATTATTCTATCCAGCAAAGCTATCATTTAGAATGGAAGGGCAGATTAAGTGCTTCTCAGATAAGGTCAAGTTAAAGGAGTTCCTCATCACCAAGCCCTTATTATATGAAATGTTAAAGGGACTTATCTAAGAAAAAGAAGACAATCAAAACTATGAACATTAAAATGACAACAAAGTCACAATTATCAACAACAGAACCTAAGAAAACAAAAAAGAAAACAAAAACAAACTAAGCAAACAACTGGAACAGAAACAGATCACAGAAATGGAGATCACCTGGAGGGTTATCAGTGGGGAGGTGGTGGGGGGAGTTTGGAGGGTAAAGGTTACAGGGAAAAGGAGCACAAATGGTATGCACAAAATAAACAGGGGGAGGTTAAGAATAGTATGGGAAATGGAGAAGCCAAAGAACTTATATGTATGGCCCATGGACTTGAACTAAGATGTGGGGGAATGCAAGTGGGGGAGAGGGTACAGGGCAGAGGAGAATAAAGGTGAGAAAAGAATGGGACAACTGTAATAGCATAATCATTAAAATATATTTGAAAAATAAAGTAAAATTCTAATAAAAGAAAGAGGCGTGTTAATGCTGAGTGAGTTGGTTTTGGTTTGGCTTCTTTCAGTCAGACTTTCTGAACATTGAGAAGTTAGATGATAAATCCTTAATGTGAGGCCCTTTAGTTCTAAAATCTTTATTGAAAGCCTGCTACTTGAACCCAAACCAAAGTACTAATCTCATTGCCTCTTTTCCAAAAGTTCAGGAAAAATATTACCAATTCACACTTTTCATAACAGGGGAGGATCATTTGCCTACCTTATAAGAAAATGACTCAGTGCTTATATTTAAAGCTGGATTTAAAAAATTAGATAGTGTAAATAACAATAAAGGAGTGGGCCACTTGTTATGTGCACCCTGTGGTTTTACAGTTCTTAATCTAAACTGAAAATGTTATATGTCTCTTAGAAGAAACTACAAGCTACCATATGTACAGACTGCACAGGGGTTGGGGCGGCTCTCCCACAGCCTCTAAGATGTATTACAAGAGTCTCAGCCATTGTCACCTTCCTCCTGAGTTATTAAAAAGTGGTTCTGTTTTGGTTACATTTTCACTGGAGTATCGGTGGTAAAAGACACTACAAAATAGATCATCTCTGCTTCTGTAATTATTTATTTATTACTAGACCTCAACCACAGTCTTCTTTTTCCCCTTCCACCACTGCTTACCTGTTCGTAGTCGTGCATTTCGTATTACTAGATTAGAAATCTACAAATCTGTTTTGTACTTTTTACTGTTGGATACTTACAATCAAAACTTTTACTAGGTGACTGAATAAACTTACTCTTATTAGAAAAAGAAAGAATAGAAAAGAAGCGATGAGCTCTTTCTTTTGCTTATCATGCTTCAAGGTAGGGAGAATGTGCTCATCCCACTAAATTCGGTGTAGCTTTTTTTCGGAGACACTGCTGACATAAGCAGATGTCTTTCACAATGTCCCTTTTGCAAAATTAAGATTTTCATTCTGAATGTTTTTTTGTGAATTAAATCTGCCAAATCTGTGAGGATTTTAAAAAGTCTCCTAAAATTAGATATCCCATATGGCAGGGAAACGATTCACAAAATTCATGACTTGCCATAATGATGTGATAGATGCTACTGTAGGAAATAATGACATAAATGTTTGCTGAAACTAAAAAGACCAAACATTACCATTATTTGTAACTTAATATTTGTTCTTTGGGAAACACATCATCTGCTTTGGAAAAAGAATGTGCATTTCCAGTGGCCATCTGTTTATTTTCCAATTGTATTATGTTAGTTTGCTGACATACAAAGACTCAGGGAGATTTACTCACCAGAAAGTAAAAATTTCTTCATTCTTTTTCATTAGTTATATTTATCTTTTCAGTAAAATTGTATTTTTGTACCTTTCAGTTACCTCGTGCCTCTGTCTCCTTGGTATCATTTTAATTATTCTCTTGCAATTATACTAAAATGACTGATCCTGTTATTCTGTTCTTCTTCTTGATCCATAAAGCCCACACCATGGGCCAATGTGATTACCTTTATCACTGTACGTTGGATGCTGAGCCATGCTAATGAAAACTCACAGCAATACAAAAATTGATATTATTATACATTCTATAACCTCATCATGCCCTGACAAATATTCTGCATTTCTTTGGTTCAGTTCATTCCTCCTTAATTATCCCAAACAGATATTTCTTATCTTATCAATATCCTGTCAACTCACTCTTTTCTCTTAATATCATTATGTCATGTCACTTCTGATTTCTTTAAAAGCAGCAGAAGGCACTTCTTTACTTTCCCCCTTAAAACTAAATGCACCACTTTCTTCCTTCCTTCAAGTGATAATAGATGAGGCATCCATGTCTGTTATAGAGACAGTCCTAGATGTGGATGATCCCTTCACTTTCTATCCTCTTAGATACCTTTCTCTTTTAAAAAATCCCCTTAGTCTCATTTTTTTTTTTTTATTCTCCCTGACCAACAGTTCCTTTCTCTTAATCTTAGGGATACGCTTACCTCTCACCTTAATGTAAAGACAAACTCACTTTACTTGACTCCAGATCTCTTTCCAAATGGCTTCTACTATCCTTACCTCCAGAGCCATAAAACAAGTCAGGACTTGCTGTATGCACTTCATAGCCCACTTACCCTTAAAGGGACTTTGGTTTCTAATAGTCTACTGGCAATGTTCTTGCAGGAATTCTAACAACTTCCACACTGCTAGATTCGATGGACACTTCTGAGGTCTTGGATTGGGGTGTCAAACTCATTTTTACCAGGGGCCACATCAGCCTTGAGATTGCCTTCAAAGGGCTGAATGTAATTTTAGGACTATGTAAATGTAACTACTCCTTAACAGTTAAGCGAGAGCTCGGCGCTGCTGCTGGGTAGAAACAAGGTGCTGGGCCGGATAAAACAACGTGGACGGCTGGATTCGGCCCGTGGCCCTTGTGTTTGCCACCTGTGTCTTAGATGATTGTGTTGGTTTATTTGATGTGTTAACTGCAGTTTCCTATGGTAGTCTCATAGATGACAATCCTGTGATAGTGAGAATTCTGGCTTTTTACCTACTGTACCCACAGTTATATTACACAGTGCTGGAAAGTATTCATTAATGAGTAAATAAATCATGCAGGGTAAATACAGCTTTAGAGTAAATATTATGCAGGGTAAATGCTGTTATATTATAAATAATGTACAGTACTGAAAATATTTATTAATAAAGAAATAAATTATATAGGGAAATCAATATATTGATATATGGCAATGCTAATCTTTACCCCTATATTGCATGAAAGATTTCTATTTTTTGCTGACTCTAAATATACAATATGTTTAAACACAAACAACAAGTAACACAAAACAAATAAATTAAAATTCCAAAGAGATGACATTAGGAACATGGACTAAGAAATTAATATACAATGAATATGAGGTCTAAAGACTTTGTTCTGAAATTCTTTTTCATAATAATTTTTACAGAGGTATGATTTACCTACAGCAAAATGCAGAGTTCTATGAGCTTTGAAAAATTAATGCATCCATGTAAGTAACACCACAATTAAGATATAGAACATTTTCATCACCTCCGAAAGTTCCTTCGTGCCCCATTAAAACCGATCCACCTGTAGCAGAGGCAATTACTGTTCTGATTTTTATCATGCGGATTAGTTTTGCCCGATCTTTAACTTTATAAAATTGGCCTCACACATCATGCATAAGTTTTGCATCTGACTTGTTTCACTTGGCATGTTTTTTCTTTAGGGATTCATCTGTTACAGCAGGCATCAGCACTTTCTGCTCGCTCCATCATAAGAATGTGCCACTCGTCTCACTATGAACATTTCCGTTACTGTTCCTAGCTTTTGGTGATCATACATAGAGCTGCTGTTAACTTTCTTGTAGAAGTATTTTTGTGAATATACGTTTACATTTCTCTTGGATAAATACCTAAGGTGCTACATCTGCACCAATATTTGACATTACAAATTTTCAAATTTTAGTTACTACAGTAGACACAATGATTTCCCATTCTAATTTTCTAATGGCCGAATGCAAATTCAAAATAGTTGAAGCAAAAGGAAAAATGTGTTGGCTTCTTGTATAGCTGTCATTTGTGATGCCCAATTTATACTGTACTTAGAAGGGAACAGACTATGCCACAGGAAATTAGCATGTATAAATGAGCCAAAGGGATCGAAGGACGGAGATTGTTTATCACAGCTAGATAGGGATTAAGTAGCGTAGCAAAATGATCAATAATCTAAAGTATTTGCTTCTCCCCACTTTTCCTACCGGAAAGTGTCCTTACTGGACTACATTTACAAAAGGAAGTTAAAAGAAATAAAGCAAACCATTTAATGAGAGAGCAATTCTCTATTTACATGGGGAGAAGGTGGGTTGAGGATGGAGGGCAGATCACTGAGAACATCAGTGGAGAAAAACAAAGATGCTGTTGTCACGTTGAAGGCCAAATGCCTGCAGTCAGTGTGGCCAGAGAACTTTTGAATAAACCTACTGATAGGAATTGACTGTGAAGCCTCCGCTATACGTCCTATAACAAACTAGGCTCAGGCCAATCTCAGCAAGAGCCTCAGTGGCATCACTTTTTGTACAATATAAAAGGCTGCAGTGTTTTCAGGATTTCATTTAACCCAGCACTTCAATTTACAGATGATCAAATAGACTGAAAGAAAGAACTCCATAGCTTTCTTTTTTTAAATGATAGCAATCCCTTTTGTTAGATTAAAAACAAACAAGCAATCCCCCCCCCAAAAAAAAAACAGACTTGATTTATGGGACAAGGTAAGGTGAAGTAGTCCTACACAGTAAAAAGTACTCATCGGTCATTGTAATTTTGTAATATTAACTCTATTTTTATCCTCTAAGTCACCCTGGAATAAAAGGAAACATACCTCTCATTTCTAATTTCACTTTAAGAGCAGTGTAATTTATGAAAAGAAAAATGAAATGTAGAAGGAGGAGAGGTCAGAGGGGTCCACAGGTGCTTAAAGGAAAAACCCCAAAATAATTTTGTTTAACTGCCCTAACTTTGATGAACTGTCTCCTGGCCATGTATCTGTTTTACAAGGGATGACAAGACATTGGTCTGGAGCAAGATAAGGATCTGGGTTAACAGACCTTCCCACAAGCCTATGTTTAGGTGGTGACGTCTTCCCATGGAAAAGCATGTACCACCTTTGCCCGCCAAATTGATACATAACTCCCGCATCCCACCCCGCAAACTCAGGACAAAGTACCTGCTGCCCTGCTGCCTGAGCCTTGCCCTGCTTTTTGCCTTTTGCCTTTACATATGCCTACACCTTTGCCACCAACCTCCACCTGCTGTTCTCCTCCCTGAGAAGGTGCTGCTAATAAACTCTGCTTACACACTAACCAGCTCTCTGATCTTTAATTCTTTACTATGTCAGCAAGAAGGACCAAGTTGCCCACAGCAAAAGCAGCAATAAACCTGATTTTTAAAATAAATATTTAATAATTATTATTTAAAAAGTAATCTGATGAACAAAGCTAAGTTAATCTAATAAGACTAAAGTGTATACTGATGACAGGGAGGGAGGAAGAGATTACACTTATAGTGGGCATAGTTTAAATGTATTTATTGCCCATGCAATTTATAATATGCAAATCTGAAATTTATACAGATTCTATGAAAATTTTAACCACTCATTTTTCAGTTCTGCAAGGCATATAATAAAGTCAGAGTGTGAAGAAATTACTTCACAGCATTTATGAGACATAAGGAATCAACTGGTATTAAGAACTGAGAAGAAAGAATCCTTTAAAGCTTTAACTTTAGCTGACAAGTGGCTTCGTATAAAAGATTCATGGCTAATTCAATATGTTTTATTGCCTTATACTTGGTTTAATTTAAGTTAAATTATCTGCTATGTAAAAAAATAAATTCTACCTTCACAGTATCTTCCTTATCATCTAGAAGTTCATTTAGCATCAATAGTCTCTTATCTACAATTTCTCCTATGTAATTTTTGTTGTTACAATTGCAGTTCAAATGTGGTTAGCATTCACATTCTCAGTGTATGGTGTTTATGCCATAATAAATAAAAAGTAACCATTTATAGTAATTATCAACAGTATTGAAAAATTCCATTACCTTCCAGCCAATAATCATTGTTTTGATAGTCTAACAATGTGCAGTTTTATAAAATTAGCTCCATAAATGATATTGGGGACATCTTTAAAATAAAAAAAATTAAAATGCTAACTCTTGTTAGGAGAATTGTATTTGAAGGGCCCAACCCTTGAAGATAAGTCATATTGGAAATGATTTGCATTAATTCAAAGCTTAATATTCCACATTATCAAGAAACATGATTATCATTGAGTAAAATTTTGGTAGAGGTGATTGTTAAAGGTGGGTACTCTGGGGTTAAACTGGGTTAATTCAAATCCTGGATGATTTTTATTAAGTCTGTGACTTTGAATAAGGTACTTCACCTTCTGAAAGGCAGAAAATTTTCATATGCAAACGGAGAAAATAAAACCTACTAATTCACGTAAGACATTTAGTAGACTGTCCTCATATATTCTTACTACATGTTTGATGTTATCAGAAGGGAAAATGGCTGCACTGTAGTAGGAAAACGTATTAATATAAGCAAATTTTAAAATTATTTTACATTTTATAAAGGTATCATCATATGTTATAATTATACATGTGTAGAAAAATTTTGTGTATTTTGTCAGTAAAATAGAATGGACTAAATTCTTGAATTTCAGAACACAGATCCTACGTATTAAGACATCCGGAGATATATGCTATATAAGGACAGGGAGGCTCTAAAGGTCCCATCATTTTGAGATCACAAAATTGCATGGGCAAGGAGGTTGCTGAAACCTGACTGGCTATAGTGTGTTGTGACAGAGCTCCTGCCCCATATGATCTCGCTGGTATGGGGCCTCTTCCCCATGTGGTGTCATTTTCATGTGAAGCAACTACAAATAACAAAAGTCAGGGACTTTGCAGAAAATCTGGAGAAGGCAGGTTAAATGCAGTGTTTTACGTACTGACACATTTTATGGCGCCATCTTCTTTCACTTCTATCAACCCCCTCCTAAACTCTCTTAACAAAACATCTTCCCGTATAGATCTCCCAAGACTTCGTGTTTCCCTATCCTGATATGGCAAATTAAACCATTAACTGAAAAAAAAAAAAATTATGAAGTTAGGGCAGCAAGATATATGGAGTTTAATGTCTGTCCATTTTCACTATTTTTCTCTCCTCTCATTCGAGAACACAAACCATACCATGGCTTACTTTTCAAGGGGTTTTATAGCAGTGTTTAAAGGCATAATAGGGGATTACCATGAGAAGCTAGCTTATTTGAATACGTATGATTCTCTGGTGTTGTGGTGCAAAGCAAAGTTCCTACTTCCAGCATCCAGTGCTACAATCGTTGTTTTGTTCCAATTATTCTAACCCATGACACTTCACAGGAAGTCAGACTCCTCTGAAAATTTGTTGTTCCACTACAGTTTCAGCTCTTTTTCCTCTGCCTTCTCTGCTGTTTTTTGAGATTGAATGGATTTGAGTTCATAAAAATTTAGGTATCCGGTTTGGATATGCTACTTGCTATTAGGTTGAATCATATGAATTTGATATTTTTGTAGGTGAAAGTGGTGAGAATTGGAAATTCCTTATGCTTCAACCTAAACAGACAAGTGTTCTAGTCCTCCTCCCTCAACCTTTGAGTAAAGACTAAATAGACCTGTTGCAAGATTTAAATGGAATAATGTATTTAAAGCACTTGGAACATCATTTGGTATAAAAATAGTCAACTTATGATAGCTGTTTAATTATTATTATTATAATCCCTGCTTATATGGAGAAATATTTAGATTAAGAGGATATTGTTAGAGGGCACTACATCTACTCTTCACAGATCAGTCTTTCAAGATGGAGATACATGCTGAATTGGTAATGGTTCCAAGTCTCCAATCATAATCCAATCATAATATAGATTGCAGTTTAGACACCAGGAAGTTTGTATTTGGAGGAGTACTCTATTTATAGAATAAAGGTTGGAGGTACCACGCATTGAAATCTGATTCTCTTTCTTTCAGCACTGCTCCAGCTGGATTCTGACTGTAGACTATCTTTCCTCTTAATTTTATTCCTTCTGAGTTTTCATATTTTATGTGATTCATGGATATTTTAATTAAAAAATGAGAGAGATTGCACTGGAGGCTGGTAGCTGTAGATAGTTTAAAACCCAAGATGTTATAGTAATATATCTAAAATAAATTTAAGAACACAATTTAAAATGTTGGTTTTTTATTACCATGAACATGTAAGTCAAACCAATTCAATTCAATTAGTTTATAATCTTGCAAGCACACATACGTAAATAAACATCTCCTGCATTGGTGGTTTCCCTGAGCATTCACTTGCTGTCACTTCACTTCACTTGCACAGTTGCTATTAAATTACATTTCAATTTATATCACACAACTGTAGGTTAATGCTTGATATTCTCATTTATGATGTATTCATGTGAAATGTTCCCTTTCCTGACAACTGTTTTAATTTCTCATTTTACCCATTTTCAATTGCAAAGAAGAGAGGCACTTCACAAACAAAGGTAGTAAAAGGTCTACTTTGCTTTTGGAGTCTCCAGCAAAATGTGTATTGTAATGGTGTACAAGAAATACAGACCATTATTACAGTGCTGCTGCTTACTATTTACGCATGGAATTGAGATGTGTCGGTGAAGGAGAATCCACAGCTAAAACAAATGTCTCTGGTGGGGCCCCCTGGACTGCAGCAAGCTGTGTATTACGTAAGGGCTGGTTAGTTAGAGGTCTGAGCTGGGACAACCGCGCAGATGTGGCTGTGGTTCACGAGGCCTCTCCCCCTTCAGTAGGTTAATTTGGGCATATTTATAGGGTGGTTGCAGCAGAGCAAACAGAAGCGCACAATAGTTCTTGAGGCTTGGGCTTTGAATTGGCATACCATCACTTCTGCTTCTTTTAGCTGGCCAAAGCAAACCATGAGGCCACCTCAGGTTTAATAGGAAAATAGACTCCTGGAGGGGAATAGCTAAGGAAACCTCACTGTAAAAAGAGGTGTAAGCAACAATGTCTATGTTTTGTAATCTAGAAGCAGGTAATGAAGAACAAGCTTCTGGTAAAGAAAGACAGCAGCAGGTTCATCTGAAATCTTCACAACATCAGTGATCTGAGTAACCTAGCATTTAGTATCATTAGGGCTTAGGTGTGGTAACAGTGGTAACAGCAGCCGTGACCTGAGAAAATTAGGGTAATGCAAAACTCAAGAGTTCTTGTTCCACTCCTAAAAGAGATGTAAGTTCCTTGATGTCAGTCTTGGTAATTTTTTTTTATTTGACATCAAAAGCAAAAGCAATAAAAGCAAAAATTAAACAAGTAGGACTAGACCACAACCAAAAGTTTCTACACAGCAAAGATAATCATCAACAAAGTGAAAAAGCAACCTATGGAATGGGAAAAACTAATTGCAAATCATGTATTAATTAGGGGTTAATATTAAAAATGTATAAAGAACTCACACAACTCATGAGCAAAAACAATCAAACAAATGAACAAACCAAACAAGAACAGGCAGAATAACTGAATAGGCATTTTTACGAAGTCATGCAAATAGCAAAAAGGTACATGGAAAAGTTCACAATATCACTAATCATCAGGAAAATGCCAGTTAGAATGGCTTTCATCAAGACAACAAGACATTAGTTTTGGAAAGGATGCGAAGAAAAGGCAACCCTTGTGTAGTATTGGTGGAAATGCAAACTGGTGTAGCCACTATGGAAAGCAGTATGGAGGTTCCTCAAAAAATTGAAACTTGAACTACCATTAATCCCACGTCTGGGTATATCACCAAAGGAAATGAAAACAGGATACTGAGGAGATCGCTGCATCCTGCGTACATTGCAACATTATTCACAATAGCCGAGATGTGGAAATAACTGGTGCCCATTAATGGATAAGTGGATAGGGACAATGTGCTATATATGTCATGGGATTGATAATGAAAGACATGACATTAAAATAATCTAAATAATTGCTATTCTGTTGGCTTGTAAGCATATTGATCTCCATGGGACAGCTTAAGATATAAATATATCTATATCTATACCTATATCATTTATATTATCTATATCTGTATCTTCAGAGAAGAGAAAAAATCCTGCCTTTTGTGACAACCTGAATAAAATGTGAGGTCGTTAGCTGGGTGAAACAAGCAAGACAGATAAAGAAAAGAACTCTACGGTATCACTTACACGTAAGGGGCTAGGGTGGGGGAACTAGGGAGGGGTTGGTAAAAGGGTATACTTTTTCAGCTATAAGGACATCTTGATATATAAAACATTTTTGTAGAACTAATATGCCTTGAGTTTTATATATACTAAGCAAATCCTGAAATACAATGTTCAATACATGTTAATTGGTATGACGGTTGAAAATTGAAAAATACAAATAAAATTTCCCTGTTAATTTCAAATCAAAGAGATATTAAAAATAAATCAGTGATTCCAAATTGATGCTCTGAAAATTAAAACAGAATCTATTCAGTGGAAAGCAACATGCAGCTACCTTATGTTCTTAAAAAATGTGAATCATCTTAGCTATTTAATTCATCCTTTGTGCAATGTACAATGGTGATAAGAGACTAGGGGGTACTTCTCTCAGGAGACACACATAGAATTCTAACAGTATTAGAAAAATTCTGGGCATCATTTGGATCATCACTGTGAAGTATAAAATGGAGTTATTTCAGATGAAAACTATCAGATTTGATGAAAAGTTTGGGCAACAGCCCCTATGAGATAAAGCAAATGAAACTGTGCTTCTGTGACCTACAGAAAAAAAGGATGATTTTGGATTTACTAGGATACTTGAGTATACGAAATGGCCCTTAACAATAGATGAGAAGCAGGTCTCCTTTTCCGAGACACAAGAGTAAAAGGGCTCTAATTAGATTATAAATCAGAGAGACAGTCTATCCTATAATAGTTATAAGACCCTGGAAAGAATTATTTTAAGGATAATAGTAGAATCTGCTTCTCTGAATGTGGAGAGTCTATTTTAATGGTAGTTGGAATAGCTCAGGCTGAGTGATGATTCAGCTGACCTCTCCATGAACACTTTAGACCTACGACTTGGTACACAGGCTTTGGTGCCATATTTCAAAGGCAAATTTAAAACGGATCACTATACATCTCAAGGGAAATGGGATCTATACAGCTGATTCCAAATGAGTTCCTCCCAATAATAACTAAATTGTTTTAATACAACAGAAAAATAAATAAGAAAAACAAAGTTCCACCACTGCCAAATTACTAAAAGATCAAATGTTACCATCTTTCAAAAATTTAAATGCTAACATCTTGCAATAGCTTTAAAAACCAAAGAGCACAAAGGAGTTGGACTGTCAGTGATTTTGTGTGTTCACACTCTCATAGAACCATCCCAAAGAATGGCTGTTAATCAAAAAAGAAAATTGCATTTACCATGAAGCCATCTTACAAATATGCCTTACCAAATTGGTCACACTTATCAATAATAATGAAAGTGAGTTTGACTTACCAGTTGGACGTCCTGCATTCTCTGGTATGTTTTGTATAAAAGGGAAAAGCAGCACTATATTGTATCCTGAAAAAAAATAAAGAGTTGAATCAATCTAATCTTGAGGAAACAAGAAATAACAACAATAACAAACAAAAACAAAAACAAAACTCACAAATTCTGCAAGACAACTGCCCTGTATGCATAAAATATTTCAGTGGCACCAAAGACAAAGAGGATCCTTCCTTCCTTCCTTCCTTCCTTCCTTCCTTCCTTCCTTCCTTCCTTCCCTCCTTCCTTCCTTCCAAGACTAAGGAGCCATGTCAACTAAATACAATGCATAATCTTTAACTGGATCATGAATTGAAACAAACCAAAAATAATAATAGATATTATTGTGCCTATAGCAGAAGAATTTTAATATGGACTGTAATTTAGCTATTACTATTATATTGACATTAAATAACTTCTGTGTGTGTGTGCATGTAGGTGAGATAATATAAGAGGAAGAATTTTTTTCTTCCGTAATTGAGATTTTATTGGTTGTTTTGAGGATAAGTACACAGATATTTCAATTTGTACACAATTCTTAACATACATACCAAAAACCTAAAAAGTCATGTAGTTGTGATTCTTTTCTAAACGGTCATTCCAGTGACTTTCCAGCTTAAAATTTGGAGGCTAATTTTCCTTAATACAGTATCAAGTACCAATATCTTCAAATGTTGATATACTGTCACATCAATGTCCCTCTAACTTACAATTTAGTATCACATATACTATGTAATTAAATTTTCAATCTTCAAGCCTGTTAACAAAGTTACAGAAGGGGAGGGGTCATCAAGGAATATGTATAAAGGACATATGGACAAAGCCAAAGGGGGGTAGGATGGAGGTTGGGAGGTGGGGATGGGCAGGGAAGGGGGAGCAGTGGGAGGAAAATGGAGACAACTGTACTTGAACAACAATAAAAAAACATTGATTTGCAAAACATCAGGTTGAATGTAGGGCTATTACATTGTATGCTGAATAAATGAAAACATATTATTTAAAACCCCCTACAACATTACTAGGAAAACTGGACTATTACACTAAAGATGTTGCACAAAATGCTGACAGGGAGAGCCAAAATCATGGAGTGGTTGTCTTTAGGGAACAATTCTACCAAAAACATGAGAATAGAAGTAATTTAAAATGTTCAAGACATAGTAAATGCACGACCGGCTCCAAGTTGTCACTTGGTCGGTCCTGTGTTACAGGACATACAAACTGCCTCCATCTACGGACTGTTAACCTGACAGCCAGGCCAGTCAAAGCCCCTCATATTCAATATCCCACTATTTTCTGCTTCTTCCAAGAAACAAACAACCAGCAAATGATTTTACCTCTTAAAAAGTATTTACACATAAAAATGGGGTGAGGTAGAATTTTCTCCTTCTTAAAAGTATTTCCAGAGCTATTAAAAACTTGCAGTTACAAAGTAGTGGATAAAAATATTCCTCTGGGTTGTCCAGGAAGGGAGATGGGGATCACTGATAAGATGGGGTATATAACACTAATCAGACTTGGCTTCTTTCCCTCATGCTTCATCCAAGGCTGGACTCTCCTGTTTTTAGCTTCTCTGTTTTCTGCAGGTAGATCTTCTTAGGTCCTGTCTTCATCCCATTTTTCCTTTGGTCTCCTTCCACCTTTTGTGTGTACTTTTTTATCTGCAAATTGATCCTTTCCTGCCAACTATTTGGACTTCATTTTCACCTTTGCAAAACAGGTGTAGCTGACAATCTCACCAATCTCCTCTTGGGCTCCTCCTTCCCCAACATCTTGGCAGATCTGCCCTTCTTCTCGGGCCTCCTGGGGGCAGGATGGGGCAGGCAGGTGGGAGCCCACAGGGTTCCTGCTGGGTTGGGAACCTACCCCCCGACCCTGCCCTTGTCCACCTCCACACCCCAAAAAGAATGTTCTTATTCTAAAATATTTAGAAACTCTCATACACACACACACACATGTACAGATCTGAGAGTTGCAGAAGATATGGCAAAATAATAATTGGTTCATCTTGGTATATACAAACATTCCTTGCATTGTTGTGGGAATTTTTCTAAAGATCTAACATTCTTAAAATAAAAAGAATTATTAAAAATAAATATTAAATATTAAGTCTCAAATATTAAAAAAGACAGATTATATACTAAAGTCACAAAGGTAAGCTCAATTATTTCCAGAGAACAGAAATATAAAATCTTGAAATATTATTGACTTACTAAATATTATATGGTAAAATTATGACATGAAAGATTTTTCTATAAAAGCTGTGCATATGATATAATCCTGACAAGGATACATTCACAATCTCTGTGTATGTGTGTGGATAAATAAGTTGGAGGATATGTACATCATAATGCCATTGGTAGTTATTGCCGGATGGTTGAAATACTCATGAATTTTTAAAGTTTAATTTTGATGATTTTTTAATATTTTCCAAACATTCTCCTGTGGACAAATTCATTATTGTCTTAGTGATAAAAAACAGAAATACAGTTTAAAAATAGACAATTTTTAAAAGTGCATATATGCTTGCATTATTTTCTCCAAAAGTTAATCATGAAGCTTTTCCTATTTATAATATTAACAAACTGTACTATGCAATTCATCATCATGTTACTTGACACTGAAAAGATTTATTTATGGCTTTACAGCTCCTCCCTTAGTGTCATACGGCTGTAAGTGCAGGCACCTTAATTTCTCTTATTGGCTGCCTTCAACATTGACACTGCTTATCTTGGAATTTCTTTCAGTGTGTTCACATATTTCTGGTAAATGTTTCCACTGAAAATAGCAGAAGATACTGTTTGGGAACACACACAGTCACACAGAAGTATCTGAGACGGCGGGTTGTGTGCGTGTGAGGATTGCCTTTGGGATCGGACACGTTTGAATTCCGTAACGAACAGTAACTTTTGCACCTGGCTGCTTTCTTAGCTTTTCAGCTACTCCATCTTGTCATTGATTTCATGATTCACTAAAAGAATTAAATGAGAAATTTGATAAAGTATGAACTTAGCAACTGTCAGCTGTTTTCCCTACTACCGATATAAGGAGAGCTGACGATCTTTCCATTTTTAAAACCCTCAGTGACAAGATTCATAATCCTTCTCTTAAAGATTTAAAGTGTCACATGAGCAAGGTAACAAATCATTGGCTCAGTTAGTTAAATATTCACCTTTGAAAATTTGGTGAAAAAAGAAAACTTCTAGAGAGTAAGAGATGTGGTGACTTGTGGGGAATGGTGTTGCGGAAAACCCTAATTTAAGGGGACCTCTTTCCCCTTTAACAGTTTAAATTTAGAGAACATTTACATAATTGGGCCAGATTTTTGGAAAACATCTGTTCAGTACTGAAAAATGAGAAAATGTATGTCTTACCTCAAAGACTGTTTGAGAATGAGACTAGTATCTTTATCTTAAACAGTTATTTTCAGTAATGATTTTTCTCTGACTTCCTCTAGTGTATAATTTTATGAGATTAGTTTTTCCTTTAAAGTTTCTTTTGAGAATTCTCAAACATTAACCTAGAAGAGAATTGAGTATAATATTCTCCAGTAAAAATATTGACATACTGACTATTTTCATTCTTTCCCTTATTTTTCTTGATTCAAATTGTAAATTTGATTCTATTGTGTGACTGTGGATTATTGAACCAGAATGGATACAAAAGGAGAGATTTTAATGAAGGAAAGGACCTGTAAAAGAGCCTTTTGTCACATCAGAAACTTTCTAGAAATTCAAGAAGTGATTAATCAGCTTTTCGGAGTGCTTGGAGTACAGACCTTAGGTCACAATTGCTCTTTATCTTGTGACAAAATTCATGCCACTTCTCTCTTCTGAATATATTTCTGGCTTAAAAATTTATAAGTAGATGATCTTTGTCTAAAATTTTGATAATGGTTTGGTGATTGTCTAAGCTTTTAGTACTTATTTGCATTCTCAGTTCAAATTCATTTAGTCTGAATTTGCATTCTGAGTTTTCATAGAAATGCTTAGTGAGAAGTTCAAACTATCCTTTTAAAAATTACCTTTTTTATTTTAGAATGGTTTTACATGTACAGAGAAGTTGCAAAGATAATATGGAGAATTACTGTATTCCCTTTATGCAGATTCCCCTATGTTAATATCTTGTGTTACCATGACGTATTTGTCACAACAAACAAACCAGCATTCATACATTTTTATTAACTAGACTCCAGACTCTCTCAGGATTTCACAAGTTTTATCATTAATGTGAAGAAAAAAATCTTTCTTATAATCACGGCTCTTAAAACATAGAATGTAGTATCTGTTAAATCTATAATTTGAAACTTGTAATGAACCAACAAGAATTGTTTTGAAAGTTTTATCCCTGAACTTTGATTATGAGCCTCAGGCTTCTTTTTGTCACACTCTAGACCCCATACCATATACAATCTCCTTTCTTTTTCTATGTATTATAACAAAGCTCTGAGCAAAAAGTTCTAAAGTACATGTTATTCTCTTCTCATAATTCCCTTAAGAACTGATGGTGAGGTGGCCCTGTGTCCATCAGCCTCAGCATTGAAGTTTGATAGCTGCCAAGGGATAAATAAAATAGTCAGTGTCTGTATCTCCAGGCAAGTGTAGACACACTTTTTGCCTAGTTGTCTCTGGTTCTGAATCTGTGAGTGGAGCTTCTCCTGCACGGAGACCTTAATTTGTAAATAGCAGAGAGGCACATTAACAACGACTAACTCGTAACAGTGATTCAGAGCTGGTGCTTGTAACAAAGTTGGCATAATTACATTAGCTAGCTGGCACACATGTAGAAGTCCATAAAGTCCTTTCATATGCTTAATATTGGTTTCTCACAAAGACACTCAGAGTTATTTTTATTGTTATTGCTATTAAAGTCTCCAAGAAATGAACTTTTCCAAGATCATACAGTTGAGATTAGACATCAGATCTTTTCTATCACCAAAGTCCTTATAATTTCTACTCTGTTGCTTGTCTGAGAAAGAGAACGTATAACTCCTAAATTGATTTCCCACTCCCTTTCTGGAAGAAAAATAATCACTTCAGTTTTATAATGTTTCTTCCTAACCAGGGTCTCCTCAAGACGTCAGAGTTTAAGTGCTTTGAACTCGGTTATTACAAAGTTAAGCTACTCAAAGCAGATTCTTTCCTTATACCCTCTGCCTAAGATGTTTGGCTACACCAAGCTTTGCCTATGGGGTCCTACCTTGACTCTGCCATAAGAGCCTTTCTCTGAGGCCCCAGACCCTAGATAGGCCCACATTCACCATTAAGACCTCTTATCCCGGGAAAAGGGGAAGGGTTTCGAGCAACAAGTATGAAAGACACATGGACAAAAGCTGGGGGGCTGGAAATGGGAGGGAGCTTGGGAGGGCTGGGGTGGTGGGATGGGATGGGAGTAAAAGAAAACTGTACAAGAACAACAATTAAAATAAAATAAAAAAAAAAGACCTCTTATAAACTTGAATTAGTGCTACCAGTCCTCCAGTGCTTGTCAATAGACTCAGCACAGGCTCCCTGTGATCTCGGGCTTCTATCAATTAATTGTGAATCCGTCTTTCTCACATCTTACCGCCCATCCCCTCCCCCCAACTGCTGGGAACAACTGTTAGCTTTGTTACTTTTCCAAATATGCTTCCCCTTTGTCCATGTGACATGCTCCTTTCAGTTTATGTCCTTCCTGACTATTCCAACCCCTTTGGCTGAGGGTCTCAGCTCCCCACAAATTTTTTAAGTCTCCTTTCTTTGAAAGCCTTTTTGGAAGGTTATCATGCAGCTATCACTGTAGCATTTTTTTTTTCATGCACACAGTTTATTTATGTGCCAAATGCATCAGTTTTGTCCCTCAGCCCTGCGAGACCAGCACAGCCAGTGCAATCTCAATGCGGCTCAGCCACACCATCTCCTACCAAATATCCACACCTAGCTGTTGTCAGCAGTGTTACTTACTAAATCCATTTTTATTAAAAATAAATATGAAACACTCAACAACATTTATTTTAAGTCAAAGAGTATGAACATTTTAGGGATCTCACTACAGCGGATTTCCAGGGGGGTACTAGATTTTCACGGCTTCCAGTCGTATATGAGTGAATTTATTTTACTGCACCCAGATTGGCAATGTAAATTAATTGTTCAACATTTCCTTATGCCAACTGCGTTCGCCTCATGGCTCAGAAGCAGTTGCGTGTGCTGAGCCATGCAGGAAGAGATCACACAGGGCTGCCCCACATTCGTCTCCTGCAACTGTGGGATGATTCTAATCTCTCAGAGCATCTTCTCGTTAGAATCTGCCCTCCTGCCAACACTTTCTCATGACAGCACTTACTGCGCTGTCTGGCTGGGTTTGTATTTTGGGCTCTGCTCTGCATGCACTTGTGGATAACTCTCAGCTCCTGGTGCTCATCTCAGCAAAAGTGTCCTGATTAATTCCTTTACTCATCCTGTTGGATTGCAGTTTGGGCTTGGAAGCCTGGACTCAAGCTTCCCTTTTACAGTAAGATGAATCACTTTGTACCCTCACTACCTTTTCTCACTCTGCTCTATGCCTACAGAAACTAATAATCTTGCATTGATTTCAACAACTCCCTTGACTTGTTGCTTTAGTTTGATGTAAGCAAGAGGAAATACTGACAGTATCAGAGGAAAGAAGGAAAACACAGGTAAAGGGTGAATTCTTGCTGCCCATTGCTCCTTTTTGCCAACCTTATGTAGGTTGGCACCACCCTCAATTCAAATCCGAAGCCCCTCTCAGGCTGTCTTCTCCATACAGCTATGACTTTTGAGTTTCAGTGACTACTCTCTTCCCTTGAACTTCAGGTAGGTAACTTGTCCCTACAGTCACTAATCTCAAGGTACAACACTTTTCCCTCAGTCCTGTTCATATCATGTAATTCATCTGTTTATTAATATCCTAATAATGTTAGAGCATTTTTATGTTAGGATTATGATTCATACAAAGGAAACTTCAATAATGACAGAAGGATATTATTTCAGGGGCACACCAAGTACCCCTGGATTTGGATTTTGGATTTTCATAACATGGTACTTGATTTACATCTGATATTACTCCTCATAATTGGCCTTCACTCTTTAATATACCGATTTTTTCAGACTCTAAGACTCACCTAGGTTTTAGAGTAGGAAAATGGGAAAACAAATTTTGAAGCAAAAAATGTGGTAAAATATTTAATAACATAAATAACATAGGCCCCCCACACATAGAAAGCTAGGTAATACATTCGGACTATAAGATGCACCCCATTTTCCTCCCAAATTTGGGGGGTGAGTGCATGTTACAGTCTAAATAATATGGCATTTGACTAGGCCATGACTACAAACTCAGTCTAATATTTGTTTATGTCCATGTCTCAATACCAGGGAAACATTCATTTTAGGCTTTAAATAAGAATTATCTTTTGAGCTATGTCCCCCCAAGCTAGGACTTAACTAATATAATTTAACTCTAACCCGGTACAGGATATCCACTGGTGAGTTCCAGTTCTACTCAGGGATAAAATTTATATACAATAGAATCTCAATTTTTTTTATATGTTGGGGTTTGGGATAAGTTATCTAATGGATGTTCAGAACAGAGACATACCTCATTTATTGTGCAGTGCTTTGTTGTGCTTTGCTTATATTCTTTACAAGTTGAAGGTAAGACCACCATCAGCAAAAAGATTATGATTCAATGAATGGTCAGATAATGGTTATCATTCCCTTGTTAGCAATCAAGTTTCTTTGTAATGAAGGTGTATATATCGTTTTGTTTCAATACATAACGCTATTGGACACGTAATAGAACAGTATAGTACACCCGTAACTGTTATTTACACTGTAAAGTCAAAGAGTTTGTATGACTTGCTTTATTCCAGTGATCTAGAACCAAACCCACCATATCTCCAAGGTAAACTTGTATTTTTTTCTTGGAAAATTCTTTGCTAAGGACTAGTGTGTTAGACCTGTATCTTGAAAATACCTTCCTGAAATATGACTTTAAAGAAATGTGATAATTATAGAATTCTAATTCTAACAACTCCCTTGGGCCTGCTATATGTCAATGGCTGCTAAAAAAATGTGCCTCAGACAAGCCTCTAAGAGGATCTGAATACAATTATTTTATTTCCTTTTATTCAACATGAGTTAAGGTGCAGATTCTGAGATCTGTCTTTGAGCTCATATACTATTTTCTGCTTCTGAGATGCTCCATTGGTATCTATCTAGTGAAGATACAAGAGCCTCAGTTGTCCAGCTAAATTAGTAGGAACTTGATTCACTCACACTTGCCCTAGATTATACTAGGGACTATAAAACTAAGCAATAGTATTTCAGACACTTTAGCTATCTCTGTGGGTAGGCTCTGCTTGGAGTCTTCAAAATTGACTGTTACAGGAAGAGGACTCCACAATTTGAAGTAAGAGTGGTATCCCTGGGGTATTTGTCATTTTTAGTTGTGGCAGACCCTTCTGCATGGTGTGGGCCCAGCTCTCACTCAGAGATGCATAGGACCCATGCCCACAGATAGGTTCCCTCATGGGTAATCAGATTTGCAATATACTTAGGCTGTTTTGGGCCTTGCTCTTTGCTAAAACCCCCTCACCCTGCAAGTACCTTGCAGGCCCAGTGTAACCGGCTGCCTATTCATTTGCTAATGTCCTTCTTCTGTGATGTAATGTGGGGCATGGGCTCCTTCGTTGTAACTGGGATAGTGAAGAAGAACCATCTTGGAATGTGAGGAGATTTTTTAGAAAAAAGGCCTGTCATGGCGGAGTCCACGGCTTTTTGCTCCTCTTGAGAGAAAAGCCATGCTGTCATCCTTATTCCTCCACCAGACTAGGTAGTCATTGTGTATGTTTTAATCCATCCATAATGATGTGGACACTGCTGGCTGCTGGCCGCCACATTTAGTAGTTAACCAAGGGAAGGTGTGTGATGCCTGGTGTTTCACTGAGTTCAGGATTATGGATTTCAGGTTAAGTAAGATTAGAGTATTGGATTTCTACAACTTGAGCTGGCTAAAAAAAATTTAGGGCACTTCTAGCCTTTTGTAGACTCGCTCTATAATTACATGAGGATAGATAGCATCATAAATTTCATGGGACTTAGGTTTTCCAGAGCACTTTTAGAAACAGGGCTAGTTTCAAGAGAAAGAGTATTCCAAGGAGTTTTAGCTCTGTCTCTCTCTCTTTCTCTCTCCTTACACACAGAAATACATTTTGTTTTATTTTTGAGAAAATTACCTGAAAAATAAAATGGTATATGAAACATATGACATAAACAGGAGAAAAAGGAAGAAAACAAATTATCAATAATTAAAACCAAATATTCAACACCACTTATAACCAAGGTGGTGAAAATAAAACCGCAGATAAAGAATTGATAGAGATAGAAACACAATGTGATAACTCATGCTTGCTAGGAAAACATATTTTCCTAAGAACTATTAAATGTTAGATAAACATTGTAAAAGCAATATACATAAAATTTAAATTTTTGACATAATATTGATAACTTCTCCTACAAGAATGTATCCTATGGAAATATCATGGATGTGCACAAAAATTTATGACAGAGATATGAATTAGAGCAGCATGCATCTGATAAATATTAAATTTCCATTAATAGGGATTTGGGAAACATAATATTCTTACATATTATACCATTAAAATCATGTTTTAAAACCATATCAAAAATTTTAAAGTTAAGTTGGACCTCATTAAAATTAAAAACTTTTGTTTTTTAAAACATAGTATTAAGAGAATCAGAAGACAAGCAAATATGTGATAGAAAATGTTTTCAAAAGATGAACCTAACAAAGGACTTGTATACAAAATGTAAAAAGAAATCTTGGAGATCCTAGATGGTGGAGGAAGGAGTACATGGAAGCTATGCTCAACCAACCCCACCACCCCGCCCGCCCCACCAGGAGCTAACTGGAATTACAACTAAAACATAGAACAATTAACCTGAATAACCAATTGAGGACTAGCTGAACAGAAGAATAGAAGTCTTATAACCAAGGATTTACAGAAGGAGCCACATCAAGACTGGTAGAAAGGACAGAAACACAAAAAGGGCTAGCCCTGCTCCCAAGAGTATTGGCTGAGATCCTGGAGGGATATCTGAGATGAAAAGGTTCTCCCTGAGAAGTATAGAGTCAAACCACATCAGACTTCACAGCCCAGAGCACCAGTGCTGGGAAAGAGGTGCCTATACAACATCTGGCCGTGAAAATCAGCAAGGATTTTATCCATTAGGGAGAGAAAACAGTCTGCTAGAGACACAGACAACCTCTTAAAGGGCCAACACACAAAATCTCATTTAAGGTCATTCACACTGGGCTCTTGCAGAGGAGGGGTGGGGCAGACTAGATTCATGTGAGGAGAACCTGGAGTTTGGGGCTCTGGGGAGAGAACTGAAGAGGCAGTGGCCAGGATCCCTGTGATGAGTCCCTCACCCACACTGCCATCTTTCTTGGAAGGAACACTCCCCTCCTTAAGGCATTAGACTGGGGGAATGCTAGAGACCATTCTCTGGACAACCTGTCTCTCCACCCTGTGAAGCTCACACCCTGCTGAGAAGTCAGCTCGCTGGGTAGGCATGTAGAGGTCTGGGCAGACTTAGGGGGTGTCAGTGACTGAGTTGTTTGGTTCTGAGGTGGAGGCCAGTCCTCCCTCCTCCCCACATGGCTGACCAGCACTTCTCCTCATGGGAGATCCACTAGCCCCATCCTCCTGACTCCCAGCTCACCTACCCTGCTGACCTCAGGCTCCCAGCACAATCTGGGAGAGACTGAGTTGTGTGGCTCCAGGTCAGGGGTCATTACTCCATCACATGCCAACTAGTGCAGAGCCCTCCCTTCACATGGCAAAATCTTGGTCTGTTTGGGCCTGGTAAACTCTGCAGGACTCAGCCTGATGATTTCATGAGACCTTGCCCACCATAAAGGTCTGCAAGCACTTGGCAGGTGGCAGCTTGACTTGGCATACACTAGGACTTTTGCTGAGTGCCATCATATCCAGCATTGGCACCAAAAATGAACCTGTATCAATCTGCTGAACACCACTTCCCCAACCTGGTGACTCACTGAGAACCTTCTTCATGCAACTCAAGTCCTGCCACATGCTCTTTCAGTGACCGAGCCTAATAGGTAGCAGGCAGGCAGAGGCAGGTGCAGGCATATATCAGGGTGCTTTGGGCCTTTTGCTGAACTATACCCAGACTTGGTGCTGGTGGAAGCCAGTGTAGCTGTACATCTTGGCTCTTCCCATTCAAAGGTAGGCAGCCATGAACTGTGGATCACTTTGTAGTCTCAAACAGGTTTCTTAGGGCTAGTCACATGCAGTGTCTGGTACAGACCAGAGAGAGTCCCTCCCCGAAGGACCTAAAACCAACATGCCCAGTGGCCAGTTTCAGACAATATTAGAGCAGGTTCCAAATAGTTTCACAAGTGGCATATCAGAGGGAGACCTTCACAGGCACCAGACCCTGCTGAGACTAATTCTGCTTCAAATGGTTAGTACCTATACAGTAGCTCAAACTCTGTGGTTGAGTTTATCCTCACAGTAAGCCGCCATGGAGGTCAATCCCATGTACAAATAGGCCCCCCAAAATCAAGACTCAATTACAACAGGAAGGATCACATAACTCACACAAAGGATGTTTCTGGAGCAACCACAGGACACGTATCACACAATGCCACCCTATTAAAACTGGGATCTACCTAATACATAGAAAATGCAAATAACCAGACAAACTGGGGAGACAAAGAAACATGCCTTAAATGAAAGGACATGAGAAATCTCCAGAAAAAGAGCTAAATAAAATGGAAGCAAGACTTTTATAAGATACAGAGTTTAAAAAATGGTTATCAGGATGTTCAAGGAACTTAGTGAGAACTATAAGAAACTTAATGAAAACTAAACCAGCATAAAAAAACACATAGAAACCATACAAAAGAATCTGTCAGAAATGAAGAATACAGTATATGAAATTAAGAATACACTAAAAGATATAAAAAGTAGGTTGGATGAAGCAGAAGATTGAATTAGTGATTTGGAATACAAAGTAGCAGAAAAACATCTAATCAGAGCAGCAAAAAAAAAAATTAAAAAAGTGAGGATAGTTTAAGGGACCTTTGGGGCTATATGAAGTGTAACAACATCTGCATCAGAGGGGTAGCAGAAGGAGAAGAAAGAGAGCAAGGGACTGAGAACCTATTTGAAGAAATGATTGAAAAATTCCCTAATCTGGTGAAAGAAAAAGACACAAAAGCTCAAGACATACAGAGATTCCCAAAAAAGATGAACCCAAAGAGTCCCACACCAAGACACATCATAATTAAAGTAGCAAAGGTCAAAGACAAAGAATAAGACAGTTACTAACAAGAGAGCTCCCATGATAATGTTAGCTGATATCTCAACAGAAACATTTCAGGCCAGAAAGGATTGGCATGAAATACTCAAAGTGACCAAAAGTAAGGTCCTACAACTAAGACTACTCTACCCAGCATGGCTATCATTTAAAGTGGAAGAAGAAATAAAGAGCTTCTCAGGCCAGAAAAAGCTAAAGGAGTTTATTACCACCAAACCAGTATTACAAGAAATTGTAAAGGGACTTCTTTAAGACAAAAACAAGAAAAAAAAGAGGAGAAATATAACAATAAATAACAAAATGGCAATAAAGGCATATCTATCAATAATCACTTTAAATGTTAAGACATAGGGTTGCTGAATAGATAAGAAAACAAGACCCATATACATGCTGTTTACAAGAAACCTACCTCAGAACAAAAGATACACACAGACTAAAGTAAAGGAATGAAAAAAATTCATGGAACTAGAAATAAAAAGTAAGCTGCAGTTGCAATATCTACATCTGACAAAATAGACTTTAAAACAAATGCTATATTAAGAGACCAAAAGGACACTCCATTATGATAATGGGATCAATCCAACAAGAGACTATAACCCTTCTAAACATTATGAACCCAACATAGGGATACCTATTATATAAAGTTAATCTTGATGGACATAAAAGGAGAGATAAACAGTAATGCAATCATAAAAGGGGATTTTATACCCCATTGACATCAACAAATAGATCTTTCAGACAGAAAATCAACAAGGAAACAGTGGCCTTAAATGACACACTAGACCAGATGGATTTAATTTATATGTTCAGAGCATTTCACCCCAAAGCAGCAGAATTTACATTCTTTTCAAATGCAGATGGAATATTTTCCAGGACAGACCACATGGTTGGACACAAAACAAGTTTCAATAAATTTAACTCTGGAGATTGTCGTCAAAACAATTACAGCATATCATATGTATCTGAGAGATACATTCAATACTAGTATATGCAGAAATGCAAAATAAAATATTTAAAACCCCATGTTCTAACCAAGCTGATGGCTTAACATTAATCAACACACACACACAGCTAGTCATATGTAATACACCTGACATATGTAAACAATATTTAAGAAAAGAATATGTTTGTATTTCTCAGATCAGCCGCAACCTCTGCAGGGTTAAGAAGATTGAAATCATATAAAGCACCTTCTCTGTCCATAAGGTATGAAATTAGAAATCAATCTTAAGAAAAAACTAAAAAGCACACAAAGACATGAAGGCTAAATAACATGTTACTAAACAATGATAGGGTTAATAATGAAGTCAAGGAAGAGATCAAAAGATACCTTGAAATAAATGAACATGAGAACACAACAACCCAAAACCTTTGGGACAGAGGAAAAGCAGTCCCAAAAGGGAAATTTATAGCATTACAGGCCTACCTCAAAAAATAAGAAAATCTCAAATAAACAATCTAACTTTACAGTTAAAGGAACTATAAAAAAAACAAAGGCCAAAATGAGTAGAAGAAAGAAAATAATAAAGTTCAGAGCAGAGGGAATAGACATGCAAGTCCAGGAAGCACAGAGACTCCCAAACAAGATAGATGCAAAGAGGCCCACTCCAAGACATATAATAATTAAAATGTCGAGTGTTAAAAATAAAGAGAGAATCTGAAAAGCAGTAAGAAAAAAGCAGTCAGTTACATACATGGAGTTCCCTTAAGATTTTTAGCTGATTTCTCAAAAGAAATTTTGCAGGCTAGAAGGGCTTGGGAAGATATTCAAAGTCATGAAACGTGGGGACCTACAGCTAAGACTGCTCTACCCAGCAAAGCTATCATTTAGAATCAAAGAGCAGATAAAGAGTTTCCCAGACAAGGAAAAACCGAAAGAGTTCATTGCCACCAAACCATTATTATACAAAATGTTAAGGGGACTTATTTAAGAAAAGGAAGAAGATCAAAAATAGGAACAATAAAGTGGCAAAAAATACAAATCTATCAACAATTTAACGTAAAAAAAAAAAAAAAACCCACACTAAGCATACAAGAAGAACAGAGGCAGAATCATAGATACAGAGAGCATTTGGATGGTTGCCAGATTGGAAGGGGTTGCAGAGGAATGGGTAAAGAGATGAGGGGATAAGCAAGCACAAATGGGTAGTTGCAGAATAGCCATGGGGATGTGTAAAGTACAGCAGAAAAAATGGAGTAGCCAAAGAAATCAGATGCATGACCCATGGAGATGAGCAAAAGTGTGAGGATTGGTTGACAGAGTGTGGGGTGCTGGGTGGAGGGGGGCAAAAGAGGAAGAATTGGGACAACTGTAATAGCATAAACAATAAAATATCATTTTAAAAAAGAAATAAATGAAATAGAGTCTAAAAAATAATACAAAGTCAATGAAATCAAGAGCTGTTTCTTTGGAAATATAAACAACTCGACAAACTTTTAACCAGACAGAAAAAGGTAAAAAGGAGAGAGGACCCAGTTAAATAAAATCAGAGATGAAAGGGAAGTAAAAACTGACACCAAAGATTTAAAAAAGAACTATGAGAAAATATTTCAAAAAAAAAAAACCCAAAAAACTACTGGTATATGCCAACAAATTGGACAATCTGAATGAAATGGATAAATTACTAGAAATACACAATCTTTCAAAACTGACTCAGAAAGAATCAGAAAATCTGAATAGACGTATTACAACTAATGAAATTGAAGTAGTAATCAAAAAACTCCCAACAAACAAAAGTCCTATACAGGATGGCTTCAAACATTCAAAGTAGAACTAACACTTTCCCTTCTCAAACTCTATTTTTGAAAGGCACATTTTCATACTCACCCAGGGATGTATTTTTACCGATTTTAGAGAGAGAGCGAAAGAAAGAGAGAGATACAGACAGACAGACTGGAGATCAAACCTACAACCTAGGTTTGTGATCTGACTAAGAATCAAACCTGCAACCTTTTGGTGTATGGGAGGATGTTCCAGCCAAATGAGCCTCATGGCCAGGGCCCTTTTCAGGCTATTAGTATGAAACCTCTATATCTCTTTTCATTTGTAAAGGAAACATTACTATTAATTTTAAAACTGAATTAAAATAAATATGAAACTAGACAGACTAGGAGCATCAAACTATCAACAGTGATTGTCTCTGGGTGGCTAAATTTTGAAAAAAGATGGTACATCCAAGAATATTTCTGATTACATAAAGTGAGCATTAATCATCTGCCTAACTTGTAAACAACACACAAAAATATACTGCAAGAAAGAGGAAAAATAGTGCATCTACCAAACTCAGACTTCTCCTAAGAATTATCTTGTGTCTGGAAATAACACCATAGTTATTCAGGTCAACCTTGCTTCCTTCCTACTTTTACTGGATCCCACTCTATTGCCTCATTATAATATCTCTAGGATCAACCTCCCATTTTTACAGAAACATCATTTACCATTGGGTTGGCCAAATAATTAATTTAGTTTTTCTGTAAAATAAAAGGCATATTTTTCATTTTCAACAATAAATTTATTGATTTGGATACTTTGAACATGTCTGTTACTTCCTGCCTGGCATAATATTAATGGTTCTCAATTAATGTCTTGATTTCTTGATTTAATTGGTACCAACTTCTACTGGCCTACCCTACTATGGAGCATTACCTAGCAAGAAATCTCCAGCACAAAACTAGGCAAACCACTTTTGACATGTTTGATCAGTCACAGCATCTTCTCCATATGCTGCGCAAATGTTTTTTTTGCATTTCAGTTGTGTTTTTACCTTTCTTGAAATAATATGCTGAAAATATTGCTTATTTTCTTCCATCTTTGATATGAAAGTGGCTACTACACAAAAATTCACCAATTTTGATAAGTTTTTCCAAATGCACACCGATATGACAGCTGTCACAATACAATCTAAAAAACTGTTGTGAATGAAGTTAAAGGCAACTACATGCTACTAGAGCCATCTTACAGAAAAAAACAAACAAACTTATTATTTTTTTGTATATCAATGTGTGGTTGCCTCCCATGCATCCCCTGCTGGGAAATGGCCTGCAACCTAGGCATGTGCCCTGACTGGGAATCAAACCATGATCCTTTGGTTCTCAGGCCCATGCTCAATCCACTGAGCTACACCAGCCAGGGCAAAACAAACAAACTTTTTGGCCAACCCAAAACATAGTAGCCTTAATAATTTAACTGAAGAGATATTTTCCCTGGGAGCCATAACAGAGTTTTCTACCATTCCTTCTAGGGATGCTAAGACACATAAAGCTCATTGATCTTCCTCTTCTTCCCCTAGACCACTCATACAACTGCACACATGTACTCATGAACATGAATATGTGTGCACACACAAACACACATCCATTTTTTGTCTGCTCTTCAAACAGTGTCAGAAAATCAGAATAGTCTCTTTAATGATTTTGATATAACTTGGCAAAACAATGTCCATGATGGGAGTAGACAGAACATGCATCCTATCCACAAACTGAGCGGCCAGCAGCAGCTAAGAAGGAGGCAGAAAACCTAAAAACCAAAAGTCATGGCTTGGCATCCCAAATGTAGTAACTACCAAGAGCACCTCAACTTTGAAAAAAGTATTTTAGCGGTAACAAAGTCAATTCTCAGCAAAACTGACATACACTTCTCTATTTTTCTGATGCGTATTAGACATCATTTTTTTCTGTATTCTCTGACAAGATCTTACTTCTATATCTGACTTTTAGAAGTTATGGTTGCTCTATTCCACATAAACATTATTTTTATTCATACTTTGTGTTTTGAAGTATTGAAAATTTGATCAAATCCCCAAGGCATATTCAGTAAATGTCAATGCATATAATTTAAAATTTATAATAAATAAAAAAACATTAACTTTATAAAATCAATAACATTTTGACTAGTCAATACTTAGTAGTTATCCATAAAAATCTATAAGAATGTTCTCCATAAAAAATCAACCAAAACAGAGATATGGCTTACTGAATAATTATCCTCTTTTAGCCATCAAGTACTGAGTGCTCACTAGGCACCGAGTACTGTGCTAAATATTTCTATGGATCATGTTATTTTATAAACACCGTATAAAGTACTAATTCCATTTTGCAAGTGAAGAAATTAGGATCTAGAAGTTATATAATTTGACTCAAGCCATCTATACAGCAAATGGAAGGGCCAAGTTTGGATCCAGGCACTTTTATTTCAGAAATCAATGTCTTAACCTTGATTTGAAGACTATAGTATTGGCACTATGAAATAGAAATAAAAAATAAGGAATTGAAGACTGATTTAGGGAGAGGTAGCTCTTTGAAAAATTAAAAAGCATTATTCAAAAGTTTCTTTGGGTAGAGACCAAAAACAGTGAATATCCCACATTTTCATGAGTTTATGGTAAATGTTCTCTACATCACAATATTAATAGAGTAATACCAAGAAATTTAATAGTTTTATTTCACTTAATTTTCACAAACACTATGTGAGGAAGTTGTATTTATTACACAAGACCCCCACTGATACCAAAGCTCAAACTTGCTCAAGTCCTTATGTACGATGACACGGTATTTGCATATAACCTATATTTGCATATTGACTACAGCAGGGCATGGCTACACATGACTTCCTCTGAGTGGATTCAGCATAGCTGAATTTGTTAAGCACTTGGTGCATAACAAATTTAAGCTTTGCTTTTTGAAACTTTTTGCTATTTTTTTATCAAATATTTTTGATCCATGGTTAGTTGAATCTGTGGCTTTGGAGAGCTGACTGTATGCTTTTTTTGTGTGTGTGAAAGTTCTAATCACAAAAGAGAAGCCCATTTGAAACTATATTTTAATTACCAGATAGTAACACATTTAGAGTTTCTTTTTTATCAACATATGTAACAGTATTTAGAAATTTAGCATGCATCTTTGGTTTACATAAAACAAATTATACTCTATTACCACAGCTGATAATACTTTCAACCACTCAGGAAGGCCATTTTTCAAAAAGAGAAGCTAAGATAATTGGCCAGATTGCGTTCTTCTGTTTTGATGTTACATCTCGCTGTGATTAGTCTGATTGGTAAAGGAATCAAGAAACAGCTTACAGGTGCAGGCAAATATTGGACTATGTTAAATGAAAAACAAAACACTATAATTCATATTTCAAATTGGTCTGCTAATACCCAACCTGATCACTAAGTCAAAATCAATGAAACAGTCATATCCAATCCATCATCCTGCTCAGTATAAGTATTTCATGATAATATTTTACCTACTGTTGTTTACTTGCATGTAAACTGATAATATCAGAGAACATTAGAGGAGGAAAAATAGAAATGAATCCAACTATGGGTTACTGAAGGGTAGTGTTATGCTTGTTCTCTAGGGAAGGCTGTAGCTCAAGCACATTCAAATTTTGAACAGTTTCTCTGTGTGAGGCACATTTCCATACAGTGGGAATACAAAGATGGGTACAAAATAATCTTGACATTCCCAGTTTCTCAGGGTCATGGAAGACAGGAAGGCAAAATATTTCACTTGCTATATCTTTAGTACTTGAACAACAATTAGAGTAAGAGGTTATAAAAGACTTCTTGGAGAAGCTGATTATATACTATCCAAAATGATGAGTAGAAATAGTTCAGTTCCACAAAACTCTCTCCATACTTATTAAAAATTTAGTTCATATAATGCACTGGAGGAATATTTGGAACTCAATAGTTTCCTAGCTTATTAAAAGGTGAGTTAGTTGTAGAAATTTCTCTCATTTAGGTGTAAATTTTGGGATAAAGATCTGTTTACTTATAAATAACCAAGAGTAGAGAACTGTCTATAGAACTATTTGTTCAGAAGCTTGTCCCCAATTTTTTGCTGTGTTGTGGAGATCAGCACTTATTTATTTCAGAGAATATTTTAGTAAAGAGTGCTCCCACCTGGCCCAGCTTTCTTCAGAAAAATATGTATAGTGATTGCTGATAATAAGGACTAATTTCCACTCAGTATGTAACTTCAAAGTTTTAGCTCAACTACTAACAATTAGCTTCAGACATTGAGGGGATAAAGAAAAGGATATATACATCTTGATTTATTCAGATTATAAAAGACATTATACATTTTTAATTGAGACATTTTAAAGTATATTGCCACAGAAGGAAACTCTCACACATGCTGTAGCATGGATGACCTTGAAGACATTATGCTAAGAGAAATAAATCAGTGACAAAAGGACAAATACTTCATGATTCCACTTAAATAAGATACCTAGAAAAGTCCAGTTTACAGAATCAGAAAGCAGAAGGGTGTGTTCCAGAGCCTGGGTCGGGGAGGGGGCGGGAGGAGTCGGACATGATTAGAGTACAGAGTTTCAGTCTTGGAAGATGAAAAAGTTCTGAGATGGATGGTGGTGATGGGAGCTAACAATGTGAATGTACTTAATACCATTGAACTGTACATTTAAATGTGGTTAAAGATAAGAACACATGTGAAAGAATAAATTGCACTGGAAAGGTAAACACATACTGAAGGCGTGAATTGCTTATAAAGCTAGTATGAAGGTTACAGGACAAAAGTAATAAAAATAACTATGACTACAATAATTAGGTAAGGGATATAGAAGATACATTGTAAAATGTGATATCACAAACATAAATTGTGTTGGGAATTGTAAAAATGTTGAGCTTTAGAACGTGATCAAACTTGTTATTCTTTTGTTTTTGTTTTGCCTTTTGATTTTTCTTGTGTGATGAATTTTCACTTTTATCCTCCATTTTTCTAATTTTATTTTCCTCATGGTTTATTTTTTTCCCTATTGTTGTTAAGGCATTTTAATTCACTTAGAAACTTTCTTACCTACCCTTCTTACATGTTAATTCTTTGTCTTTATCTCAGCCAATTCAATCCTCACAGCTTTCTTTCACTAATAAAGTACAACTTTTCCAGAATTCATCATACTTTATTTAAGATTTTATTTATTTATTTTTTGAGAGAAGGGAAGGGAGGAAGAGAGAAACATTATTGTGTGGTTGCCTCTCAAGCGCCCCCTAGTGGGCACCTGGTCCACAACCCAGGCATGCGCCCTCACTGGGAATCAAACCTTTTGGTTTGCAGGCCTGTGCTCAATCCGCTGAGCTACACCAGCCAGGCTCATCATACTTTTTTATAATAACTCTCTTTGAGAAATGATTTTTACCTTTGAGCCTTTAGCTTGGTGGTTTCTTTCTATTGGGGCTAGAGCAGAGGTGGCAAAATCAAGGCCGGCGGGCCAAATCCGACCCTCTACCTTGTTTCATCTGGCCCAGCATCTTGTTTCTGCCTGGTGGCAGTGCCGAGCTCTCACTTAACTGTTAAGGAGTAGTTACATTCATACAGTCCTAAAATTACATTTGGCCCTTTGAAGGCAACCACGAGGCTGATGTGACCCCTGGTGAAAATGAGTTTGACACCCCTGGTCTAGATTATTTTGAATGATCCCTATATATTTGTTATTTGTTTGCTAGTTATTTTCAAGCAAAATACCCAGATACCCATATTTGTGTAGCTGGTTTCTCGCATTGTTCACGTAGGCAATGGTTGAACTCTTCTTCAGAACAGCAGCTGGAGAGCAGGTCCATATATATGGTTTTCAGACCAATTCTAATTTCTAGTCCAGAACTACTACTTCCATCTCCGCCTCTACTTCTCTGTTACCTGAATAACAGAATTCATTAACATCTATAATTTTCAGTATCTCCTGCTCCAATCTTCTTCCTGACTCTGCTCTCACAAACAGCAGTAGAAACCACTCTTTCTAGGCAACGACGTTTCATTGTCCGCTTCCCCTTTCCTATTAAGTGTTAAAGGCATGAGGGGTCCTCTTAAATTCTGACACCAGTGGATCTTATAAGGGAACTACACACAGAGGTCATGTGGTCACAATCCGCATACAAAATTAACTACTGGTTTTGTTTGTAGAAGAAGCACAGACAAGATTCTTTTTTTAAATACTGTAAATATGGAAGGATATGTAAAGAAGGATTATTCATATTTATCTCTAGATCTTAGACACCACGTAGGTTTGAGGTGCACAGGTGAGCAAATTTTCTGGGGCCAAAAGCAAAGAAAATGGGTGTAGGGAGAGAAAAAGAGTGAAGCTAATAACTTTCTATATTTTATTCTGACTTGGAAAAGAGAAAGCAGCCAGCCTTGTTCCTTCTTTTCAGGCACAGTAAATTGCCTAGTGGTAAAATGTATCTCCCAGAATTATAGGAAGGCTAAGTTATCAAACATGGATACAGAGCACAGAATCTCTCACAATATAACTGTGTCCCACCACACACACACACATGCACGCATGCACGCACACGCACACATACACTCCATTACTGGTAGTTGAGAGGGGAATTCTAAACAGTAGTCCCATGTAAAATTGAAGAGGAGTTTGTATTGAACAGGGAACAAAAGGGCCCTGAGGGTTGTTCTTCCTCTTCCCTAGCTATCTTATTTCATTCTTGCTCTAAATTTAGGAAGGCTGGGTAGCGATAGTATGAACACTCCAAGGAGAATTGTTTCTCCTCAGTAAAGATAAGGTTGTCATATTTGCTATGGTTTGATGGGAGGGAGATACACGTATAACAAAACTGCACACACTTTTCTAAGCCCAACAGCATTAATTTTATAGTACTAAAATTTTATATTTTCATAAATTGATTTGAACCTTACTCTTCAGCGATGTTTCTAATTTTTATTGTAATTTTGTTGGCATTTTATTGGAAAGTTGAGACTGCACTATATGATGCTAATCAAAGGCTTTTTTAAACCAGTAAATTATTTATTGTTTTAAAGAAGACATGTATTCAAATATAAATGTTAGTAATGTTCTATGACTGCTAATAAAATGTTAAGAAATTTGTTTTAAAATTTTTATTCTACACATTTAGAGACTGAATACAAAATTAAGTTTATCAAAAGCACATGTGAATGAACATACATATATATGGGTGTGTGTGTGTACTTGTGTGAGGGAATAAAATGTCATATTTGTGTGAATGAAGGGAATACAGTTGCCTTTATAATATTTTACCAATATTTTTATGCTACAGAAACTAATAATTGTTATAAAGTAGAACAGACTATAAAGTCTATAAACTTGCATTTATTTCTTTTATTGTGACACAAAGCCTGGAAAAAAAGACCTTAAGTAAATACTTGTTCAATTACAGATTAGAAATGAATATATTGTCTGAAAATGTCTCTTTACAGTAGACTACATATTGAGGTGAAAGAGGATAGTAGTAGTGGGGGAAAAAGCTGAATTTGACTTATTTCATCATTTATTTCTCCAAGAACATCACAACAAGGATTGTAATTAGCAGTCAAACCAGTGAAGTTATTTGCATGTACGTTGCAAACACCTGTTCATTTAACAAAGCAAAGCAATACTACGACCTTTGGAAGAATTCCTACGCACTTCATTTTTTTTTTTCTTTTTTTCTGGATCTGTAGCCAGAGGATAAACAAGGTACCAAGTGAAGCTAGAAAGACTATTAGTAGAATAGCACTTAAAATAATAAGAATAAAAATAAAATCATATGCTGTGACCCAGAACAGTGTTGTTATTAAATTTACTGGGGCAGAAAATTTACTTTGGGATTAATATTACCTTTTGGCTATTTAATGTCCTTCAGTGTATGTTCAAATCTATATTATGTTTCCATCTATTTTATATAACAATATTTACTCCAGGTGCCTTCTTTAAAAAAGGAACCACTACTTTTAAATTTGAGGACATGTTTAAAATCAATTTTTCCCCCACAATTATTGTAGCTTTATTTTTCTCCCTAAAGTTTATCCAAAAACCAAAGTAAAATTTATTTGGTAAGTGCATAGGAATAATAAAACTTGATCAGTTACTAATGACTGCATTTGCTTCATGTGGGAAATTATTAAGATACATAAGGAAAACAGTTCTATGAGGGAGATTATAATTAACCTTTCTACACCCTCATTATTCCTACTGAAAGAAGGAGTAGTAAAATATCTGGTGATGCTGTAGTTCTATCTCTCCTCTTACTCTGCATCCCATCTTTCTCATCTCTGCTTTTCACCTTTTCTCAAGTTCAGTGATCAAGTTCTATTCCTGCGAGCAAGGTCCGTGGTTTTCTATTAGGGCCTGTTATAGTGAATAGGTCTAATTCTGGCCAGCATTTTGTTCTCCTGGATCTATATCCTCCTAGTATTATTAGGTTGATGTTACTGTTTTAGCATCAGTGTTAACAGAGCTAACATTTTTACCTCCACTTGTCTGACTTTTCTTTTTCAGTTGGTTCACGAACCAGTAACAGAAAAAGTGTCTTTGATTTTTAGCTCCCTAAAACTCTCGCATTGTGGAAAATATAATAAATATATTGTACAACTAAAAAAAAGCTGCATGTGGAAGTTATTCTAAGTCATTAATGTTTAAGAAATGTTCATCTTCTAGCCTTTCTCTTGATTGAAGAAATCAGTTATCCTCCCATTTACTCCATTAGTCAAATAAATGGGTATTCTAACTCTTTGGCAGATACACATATTCCAGATATGAAAATAATACTAAAATGTGAGGGACATCTTGGAAATAAATGGCCTATGCATACGTTGCCTATGTCTCTGTGGCGTATAATCACTGCATAGTTTGAATCGGCTCCCTGCCAACCAGTATTTTCTTCATTGCAAAGAAGCATGTTGCAGAGCTGTGGATGAACAACTAATCTGTTGGTATAGATTATCTCACAGGACAACATAAACCGTACAGTAGCAAAATGGAAGTTTTTCCTCATTTTAGTGTCTTTATAATAGACAGTTTCACGACTATTAATTATAATCACTAACGGAGATTATTTTTTCTTTGCACAGTCTTAAAAAGAGAATTAGTACATTGCTTAATTTTGCAATGCAGATTGTATCAACAATTTTTACAAAGTGCTCAGTATGCTCTTCTACCAGTGTGGATTTAGTTTTGCTCTTATTCATTCATTCATTTAGAAAGGCAGGCCAGTACCTACCCTGTTCGAGGCAACGTACTTGGAAGAAGGTGCGCAATAGTGAATAGCACTCATGGCAGCTGCTTTCATGGGACTCCCTTTCTGTACTTTAAAAAAATAGTATCATCATATTTACATTATTTTATAATGTTCTTTTTAACATGATAGAATGTTTTAAATTATTTATATTGTTAAATGTTAAAAATTATGTATATTATTAAACATTGTTAAACATTTATATTGTTAAACAATGAAATATCATTGTATAATATTTGCATAATGTTGAATTTGCAGATAAATTATAAATATACTAAACCAATCTCACTTTTAGACAGTTTTGCTGTTACAATTTTTCAAAATTATAATGCTGTTGTGATGACAAATTATACACAGTCACTATATGATACTCCTGGATTTTTAATTGTAGGGTCTAAATTTTTAGCTTTTATAAGCCTGTACTTTCTAAATACTGCACTTTCTAAATACTGTACTTTCTTTTGGTTGACTTAGTGTAAGAAAACTGCTATTTATGTCACATTAGATATGTGTGATTTTAATAAAACTGAATCAGGCAATTTAAATAAATTCTGTAACCTATTCATCTTAAACTGTTTGTAGATTTGTAAGATACTTTTATTACTTTTATTCTCCCAGGTGAAAAAGAAATTTAGATGAATTTTAGGTGAACAGTCATATATAATTAGTTTCTAATCTACCTCCAGTTAGGTAGTTCCTGAGGGCATGATACTTAATAGAGCACAGTAATCCATATTCATAACAATTACCCTATGTAATGATGAAATTATTTTCAGTTTCTTTCATATTAAGTTATAGATTATTTAAAAGGTTATTATTGGGACTTTCATTCTAGATGGTGGCATAGGCAGACATGGCTCACCTGTTTGCACAACCACAACAAATTACAACTAAAATATAGAACAACCATCACTCAGACATAAACCTATGGAATGGAAGTCTCACAACTATAGAATTAAAGAAACCACATCCACTCAGACTGGTAGGAGGGGCGCAGGTACAGAACGGGTTGGTCTCGCATCCATGTGTGGTGGATAACGATCCAGGAGGGCTATCTTAGCAATTAAGACTCCTAGCCCCACAGCCCAGGGTTCCAGTGCCAGGAAGACAAGTCCTCACAACTTCTGGCTGCAAAAAACCAATGGGGACTGACTCAGTGGAAGAAACTTCTAGAGCTCCAGGCAGTTACTCTTAAAGAAACCGCACACGGACTCACCTACTCAGGCTCAATCCATCTGGGCTCTCAGCTCAGGAGGCAGCTTGAGGGGCACCAGTGGTGTGCAGGTGGAGGCTGAGGTATCTGGTATCAAAGTGAATACAGGCTACTGTCTCTTTTCTGGGTGGCCCCCCACAGAGTCAGCAGAATGGTACTGTATCTATGATTCCACCGACCTGGCTAACACTTTGACCTGACTTGGAGATCCCCAGAGACTCCACCCCACCCAGCTGATGGGCCCACTAAAGCTGCTTTTCCATATGAACAATAAGAAGCAGCTGGCCTATATGAGCCCCAGGCCTGGTACTAGCACCCTAGGTTTACAGCTTGGCTTCACCTGGGAATCTACAAGGCCAGCAAAAGTAGCAGCCATCTCAGATTGCTTTATATCTCAGTCAGGATAGCCCTGGGAAAAACACAGGTGGCAGCTGACTTTAGCCTGTACCACCCAAGAAACCCCAAGGCCAGTGCACCCAGTGGACAGCTACAGACCATGTTGGAGTACTACCACCCTGCCCCTGCATAGCTGATCCTCCACAGAGGGTGGAGGTTGGTGGGAAGTGGTCATAGCCAGTCCTTACAGCTGACTGACCTAGGGAAATCCTTCCCATTGAACTGCCAACAGCAACCAAGTTTCATCCACAAGAGAAAGGTGTACTCAGCCCACATGAAGGTTACACACTGAGCACCCAGCTTGGGTGATAGGTAAGGCTGTGCCACTGGCCCCTACAGGACACCTACTACATTAGGCCATACTACCAAGACAAAGAGTCAAAGCAACTCTACCTAATACATAGAAACAAACACAGGGAGGCTGCCAAATTGAGGAGACAAAGAAATGTGGCCCAAATGAAAGAACAGAGCAAAACTCCAGAAAAATAATTAAATAAAATGGAGATAAGCAATCTATCAGGTGCAGAGTTGAAAACATTGGATATAAGGATGCTCAAGGAATTTAGTGAGGACCTCAGTAGCATAAAAAAGATCCAGTCAGAAATGAAGGATACACTAATTGAAATAAAGAACAATTTACAGGTAACCAGCAGTGAAGAGGATGAAGGGGAGAATCAATGTCTTGAAACATAAAGAAGCAAAAAACAACCAATCAGAAAAACAAGAAGAAAAACAAATCCAAAAGAATGAGGATAGTGTAAGCCTCCTATGGGGCAACTTTAAGTAATCCCACATTCACTTGCTAATGATGCCAGAAGAAGACAAAGAGCAAGAAATTGGAAATCCATCTAAAAAATAATGAAAAAAAATTTCCCTAATTAGGTGAAGGAAATAGACATGCCAGTCCAGGAAACACAGAGAGTCCCAAACAAGATGCACACAAAGAGGGCTACCCAAGACACACCATAATTAAATGCCAAAGGATAAAGATAAAGAGGTGGGAGGGGTGGTGTGGGAGAATGGGTGAAAGGTGAGAGGATCAAGAAGTACAAATAGGTAGTTATAGAATAGCCATGGGGATGTAAAGTACAGTATAGGAAAGGAAGTAGCCAAAGAACTTACACTCACGAGCCATGGACATGAACAACGTGGGGGGCTGCCTGAGGGAGTGGTAGTGCTGGGTGGAGGGGAGTACGGGGGGAAGTCAGGACAACTGTAATAGCATAGTCAATAAAATAGAATTAAAAAAACAATAAAATGGTACATGATTGTAAAAAAAGGCTAATTGCATAAATCAGCAGGCTATTAAATATTTGGTGATTATTTATAAAAGATCTTTTCATTTAAAATGTTTTGTCATCTTACTGAGCTGGAGAGCATGTGAATACACTTTTCTGAGTATGATTTTTCTCTCATGGATCAGAATCTTTAAAGTCTTATAAAAACACAACAGGTCTGAAAGAATGAAACAGTGGGAATGTAGTTCTGATGTCTGAAATATTCCTAAATTACGGAAAGATTATAACTTTCATTTTTTTTCCATAGGAGAATAAAACCTTATCATTTTTCTGAATTACATTGCTAGCTCAGGTCAGATCAAGGACACATTTGAAAGGAACAGTCTATGAGTTACCCTATTGGAATAGTTTTCAATACTTCAGAACATTGAATCTTAAACTATTCATAAATGATAAAATGACAAAAAAATCTTAGTTCTAAAGGTAACCCATATTCACTAAAAATGTTCATTCTGTTTAATAAATGAAAATTTGAAGAGTTCACAAATTGTTTCACCTAGCAAGATAATCTTTATTTTTTTGGCCTGGGTAAACACAGGTGTATACATTTAGTGAAACAGCCAAAAGTTAGCTGAGTTATGTAAATGATCACAAACTTTGTGTGTATGTTTCTCTGTGTGTTTGTGTAACATTTTATCTCAAATATTAATTATGCTACTCAAATATAGAAAATATTTTTCAAATAATTATACTAATAAATTATTTAACTTTTATTTGTTATTGTTGTAGCTGGAACTCACTCTTAATTGTCTGTAATTATCTATAGTTGTAATAGTATTGGATACTTACAAAATGTATTTGCCCATTACATATTTCATTCTTTAAGGATAAGCTGCTGTCTGGATAATTAGATGAGTAATTGATTTAATGGGTTTCTACAGTAGCAAAATTAAAGAACTGTTTATGCCCTTAAATTCTTTATTCTTTAAAAATCACAAACAAGCAAAACTGGAACTAGCACCCAGGTGTAAAAAATTCCTGACAATTCTTAAATAGTAATGACAGCTAATTCTTGAATGCTTATTATGTACCAGCCATGATTTTATTTATTTCGTAAGTATTAATTCATACTTCTCCTTTGAGGAAGGTAAAAATGTGCTCCTTATGTTACATATGAGGAATTGAACACTAAAAAATTACATAACTTGTTTAATTTCTTACATCTTGCAAGTGGGAAAGCCAGGATTCAAGCCCAAGGGATTAGAGTTATTGCTTACTTATACACTCTATTAAACATCATGTTATATACTATATTGTCGAGTGAAGTATATATTATACCTTATGGAAAGTAACAGACACTCAGAAGACAAGATAATTCTGGGCTCCAATTAAAACTCTCCTAACAAAAGTTTCAACTAACATTGCTTGTATACCATCCAGGTATAGGACAATTTTGAATCCATTATCTCATGTAAGCCTCACATAATTCTCTAATAGTTGTCTTTTCAAAATTAGTAAAGCTGATAACCAGGATTTGAACTCAGGTTCTCTCCTGAATAATAGATCATCTTCTACTACACTCGCTTTCCCTATTAAACATAGTAAAGAAAGTGCCTGAGATTTATTTTTTCCATGTGATGTCTCTCAAAAATATCCACTAAATGATTATGAAATTACTAAAAAATTTATGAATTTAGGTTTCAATGTTTGATATGCAGAGTGGGGAAAAAGTAGGTTTATGGTTGTTCATATGGAAAATAATACGATAATTAATACACAATGCAAGAATACACTCTGTCTTGCGTACTCACAACTGTAAACCTCCTTTTGCCTAACTCTATGTTTGTTTCAGATTCTCCTTTAACTCAATAAATATCAAAGAGTTGTTAAGCACTGGTGGAGTTTTATGTTGTGCTTTGTGGTAGAGGTAAAAGTTTTTAATTTAATATACGGTGATACTATTCTTCTATTTTTGTCATGAATGTTGCAATATTATTCTTAAGACAATCGCATTTCTCTAAATAAAGATGATTTGGAACTATTAACTAAAACCTGAGTGTTTCTTAACTACCTTATAAAAGGTAGTTGCCTACTAAAACAGAGTTGCATACTCTGTTATAATTAGAACACACCAATGTTTCAGATGACCATAAAATGGGGACAAAATAGTAAGATAAATTTTTATTACTGATTATGAAAATTTTGATTTAAAATAATTTCAGGCAATTTACAATGAGCATTTTTTAAACTATGTTTTATTGATTATGCTATTACAGTTGTCCCATTTTTTATCTCCCCTTTATTCCCCTCCACCCTGCACCCCAACTCCCATCAGCATTTTTCCCCTTAGTTGATGTTCATGGGCTGTATATATAAGTTCTTTGGCTTCTCCATTTACTATACTATCCTTTACAAAAATTTTTTTCTTGTTGTTCAAGTACAGCTGTCTCCATTGCCCTGTACCATCCCCTTACCCCACCCATCCCTGCCTCCCAATTAGTATTATTAGTAGTACAATTTTAACTATTTTTAGCATAATAAATGACTTTATATTTAATATGTAGTACTATTAATTCATCTCAAATAAATTTTTGAGGTGAACATTGTGTATATCAATCTAATTTTAATAGCAAGATTATAGGCAACTTACACTTAATTAGTAAATAATTGCAATACATTCTATATTCTACCTTATATTAGGAAAAGTTGATCAGTAGAAATGGCAAACTAATAACTATATTTTCCAGCATTTTGCAAAAGAAAGAAGTAGGTAGAATATTCTTTCTCATAGTATGCACTGAACCTTAGAAAAGTACTTATTTCAATCAATATTAAGCAATTGATACTGATAATGAAGAATAAACTATTGAAACCACAATTCAAAAAGATTAACCACCTATTTTGTGAACACATCACATAGGAAATACAAAAACATTATGAATGCCTTCTCTAAAGACCAGCCTCAAATTGAAAATAGTCTTTCAGAAGGGAAGATTTATGTTCAACACAGAAAATATAGTAAATTGCAGCTACAGGTATGAAACAGGCTAGTGAATCGAAGTCCTATTCTCTTCCAATAACTAGCTGAATGTAATGTCTTCTTGGTATAACCTCTCATCAAAAGATTTCAACAGAATTTTTGCTAATTATTTTGAAATTTATATTAACAAAAAACCCTCTTAAAATCATACCAGATAACTTTGAGTTGGATCTAAGCCTCATACAAGGTAGTTGGGTTTGTCACTAATCATTCTTTTATCAACATAAAAGAACACTTCCCACTGGTTAAAAGCAGAAGAGTTTGACATGAACGCACAGCCACGATCTGACTGCACTGTGATTTGTGGACATAGTGCAGACCTCCTAAGACCTCATCAGTTCCTTTTGTTCTCTCGTCCCAGAATTTCTTCACTTTTTTTCACACACGTTTCCCATTTCCAGACCAACATGCCTGTATGAACTTCTAATGCCTCTCTGACTTGTTTCTTCATTATATGCTTCTGCCTTTGCTAAATAGCCAAACAAAATTATAATATTCACAGCTGGGACAGTGTTCTTAAAGATTACGAAGTGCTATACATTTAATTATACAGGTGCCCATATTTTCCTACACTTCTACTTTAACAATATGTATAAGTGAATACCAAGCATTTCTCTAACATTTATAGTATCTAAAAATACAATGAAATTCTGGACTTGGTATAATTATTATCTATGTTATATGACACATTTTTTATTCTTTTTATTTTTTTATTCTCAAATTCCCTGAGAATTTGTGGAAAATATTCACATTAAAATCTGCTACACTTAAAAAAATGAATTTATTATAGTGACACTGATTAATAAAATTTTATAGGTTTCAAGTGTTCCATTCTATTATATAACATCTGTATATTTTATTGTGTTTTCATCACCCAAGCCATCTTTTTCCATCGCCATTTACCCCCCTTTACCCTCTTCTACCTCCCTCTAGCCCCCTGACCCTCTGGTAATCAACATACTGTTGTTTGTTTTATGAGTATTTTTTCTTAATAATCCCTTCAGCTTTTCTACCCAGCCCTGAACAGTCTTAATAGCTGCCAGTATGTTCTCTGTATCTATGCATCTGTTCCTACTTTGTTTCTTTATTTTGTTCTTTAGATTCCACATATAAGTGAAATCATATAGTACTCATCTTTCTCTGACTGGCTAATTTCACTTAGTATAATACTCTCCAGGTCTATGCGTGCTGTAGAGAAGGTCAAATTTCCTTCTTTTTACTGCCAAGCAGTATTCCAGTATGTGAATGTACCACACTTTTTTAATCTACTCATTTACTGACAGACACTTGGGAAGCTTCCAAATCTTGGCTATTGTAAATAATTCGGAAATGAACATACAGATGCATATATTCTTTCCAAACAGTGTTTTGTATTTCTTTGGAATATTCCTGGAAGTGGAATCTCTGGGTCACAAGGCAGTTCCATTTTTAATTTTTTGAGGAAACTCCAAAATGTTTTCCACAGCGGCCACACCAATCTATATTCCCACTAACAGTGCACTAGGGCTCCCTTTTATTTCCTGACAGGAGTGATTATAACTTTTTCCACGGCACACATGCAGTCAAAGGTACTTAAACAACTCACTCGAGGAAATGGGGAAGTTCAGACTCAACCCCAGCCTGCTTGATGGTTGAGCCAGGGCTGGTCAATGCTTGCATTGTATGCAATAATTCAGTAAATTCTACTGCCAATTTTCAGCCTGATATGTGGCCAGCAGCTGTAAGTTTAAAAAATTATCTTTAGTTTCTCTTTAAACTTTTCACTTGTAAGCTTTCTCTTCAAGCCAGAAACATTTCATCTCCTCAGTGTCTCTGCCTCTTATTTTGTCTTTCTCTATCTTTACCTTAATATCTCATTTCTAATAGGTTATTTACAACATTATAAGTTTTAAACCCTTCCCCTTAGAGCAACAAGTATAAAGGACACATGTACAAAAACTAGGGGGTGTGGAAATGGGAGGGAGGTGGGGAGGGCTGGGGCAGTGGGCTGGGATGGGAGTAAAAGACAGAAAACTGTACAAGAACAACAATTAAAATACAATTAAAATATGTTTTGCCAACAATATCATTTTATCATACTGATAAGGTATTAATGGAAAAATTTAGAAAAAACTCAAAATATTAAATAAATTATCTGAATGGGAGACATTAAAAACTAGGGTGAAATAATCTCTAAAGTACTTTGAGTTATTTAGTTAAATTGCAATTCTAAGGTATAAAGGTTTCTGGGCACTATGCAATAGTTCTTATCATAAATGACATCTAATGAGCCAGTCAAGATGGTGGCATAGGCAGACATGGCTCACTTCTTCACACAAGCACATCAAAATTACAACCAAAATGTGGAACAACCATAACTTAGAACCATCAGATATCGAGTTGAATGGAAATCTGACAACTATGGAATTAAAGAAAACACATCCATTCAGACTAGCAGGAGGGGCAAAGATGAAGAATGGACTGGTCCCACACCCATGTATGGTGGCTAAAAATTTGGGACAGTTATCTTGGGAATTAGGAATCTCTGTCCCACACCAGGTCCCCTAGCCCAGGGTTCCAGTGCCAAGAATATAAGTACCCACAATTTCTGGCTACAAAAACCAGCAAGGATTGAGTCGGTGGAAGAAACCTCGAGTCCCAAGCAGTTCCTCTTAAAGGACCCACACGTGGCCTCACCTATTCCAATTCTCTCCCTCTGAGCTCCAGCACTGGGATGGCAGCTTGCAGGACACCGGTAGCACACAGGGAGGAACTGAAGTGTCTTGCATTGGGGCGAGCAGAGGCCATTGTCCCTTTCTAAACCCTCCCCCGACAGAGCCCTGGAGCCATCAAGCTGGTGCCGTATCTGAGACTCCATCAGCCTGGCTTAAACTGTTTGACCTGCCTTGGAGATCCTGAAAGATGCTTCCCCACCCAACTTATAGGCCACTGAAGTTGCTTTTCCAAATGAATGTTTGTTTTTGGCTCATGCTGCACAGCTTCCTAAATTCTTTCAAATGAGGAAGGACTAGCCTTAGTGAGCCCCAGGCCAAGCACTAGCAGCAGCCAGCCTAGGTTCACAGCTTGGTTTCACCTGGGAATCTACCAGGCCAGCAAAAGTAGCAGCCATCTCAGATTCTTTGTATCTCACGCAGAGTGGCCCCAGGAAAAACAGAGGTTGGGGCTGATGTTGGCCTACACCCCCAGGAAACCCCAAGGCCAGTGCACCCAGTGGACAGCTACAGACCATGTTGGAGTACTACCACCCTGCCCCTGCATAGCTGATCCTCCACAGAGGGTGGAGGTTGGTGGGAAGTGGTCATAGCCAGTCGTTACAGCTGACTGACCTGGGGAAATCCTTCCCATTGATCTGCCAACAGCAACCAAGTTTCAACTACAAGAGAAGGGTATACTCAGCCCACATGAAGGGTACACACTGAGCACCCAGCTTGGGTGATAGGTAAGGCTGTGCCACTGGCCCCTACAGAACACCTACTACATTAGATCATACTACCAAGACAAAGAGTCAAGGCAGCTCTACCTAATACATAGTAACAAACACAGGGAGGCTGACAAATTGAGGAGACAAAGAAATGTGGCCCAAATGAAAGAACAGATCAAAACTCCAGAAAAAGAATGAAATAAAATGGAGATAAGTAATCTATCAGATACAGAGTTGAAAACATCAGCTATAAGGATGCTCAAGGAACTTAATCAGGACCTCAGTAGCATGAAAAAGATCCAGTCAGAAATTAAGGATACACTAATTTAATTCAGAACAATTTACGGGGCAACAACAGTAAAGTGGATGAAGGCAAGAATCAAATCAACATCTTGGAACATAAGGAAGCAAAAAACAACCAATCAAAGGAAGAAGGAGAAAAGAAATCCAAAAAAATGAGGATAGTTTAAGTAGCCTCTGTGAAGTTTCAAGAGGTCCAACATTCACATCATAGGGATGACAGGAGAAGAGAAAGAGTAAGAAATTGGAACACTATTTGAAAAAAATAATGAAAGAAAACTTCCCTAATTTACTGATGGAAATAGACATGCAAGTTCAGGAAGCACAGAGTTCCAAACAAGATTGATACAAAGAGGCCCACTGTAAGACACATCATAATTAAAATGCTAAAGGTTAAAGATAAAGAGAGAATCTTAGAAGAAGCGAGAAAAAAGCAGTTAGTTCCTACATGTGAGTCCCTATAAGACTGTCAGCTGATTTCTCAAAAGAAACATTGCCTGCTGGAAGGTATTGGCAAGATATATTCAGAGTCATGATAAGGAGGACCTATAGCCAAGGTTGCTCTACCCAGCAAATCTATCATTTAGAATCAAAGGGCGGATAAAGAAACTGAAGGAGTTCATCATCACCAAACCATTATTATATGAAATGTTAAAGGGACTTACTTAATAAAAAGATCAAAAATAGGAACAATAAAAAGGCAAGAATTCATATATGGGGAACTGGTCCCTGTGGCAGTGCCGAATGTAGCTCAGCCCTTGTTTGGAAAACCAACAGGCACGAGGCAGCATATAGGAGCTGGGACCACAGATTGGCTTTCCCATGAGGAACCAGGCCTGCATTATATCTAGGCTGCTTCGAGGCTTGCTTTTGCTAAAACTCTCTCACCCTGAATTAAGGCAGCAAATGTTTAACACATACCTTAGAAGTAACTTCCTAAAGTCTGTGCCAAACCTCCCAAGGACGGAGTGTAACAGGTTCAACTTTTTCCCTTGAATTTGCAACATTCTTTTCTTTGTTATCTTTAAGAAGTAATCAGCAACATCCTTTTTCTTGTTATCTGTAAAAAGTAATCACCTGATGCAAACCTGAGCATAATGAATGAGAACCTTCTTTGATGTAATGCTCCCAGAAAAGCACTAAAAGCCTGTCCAGGCAAGGGTCGGGCTCTCTCTCACTGAGAGTGGCTATGACATCCTTTTTCTCCACAGGACTTCTGCAGTCCATGTGAATTTGTTTGTCACATCCATAACTCCAAGGACACTGATGGCCGGTGTCCACATCACTTGTATCTATCAACAATTGAATCTAAAAAATGAACTAAGCAAACAAGAAGAACAGAGACAGAATCCTGGATATGGAGAGAGTTTTGATAGTTGTCAGATGGGAGGAGAGTGTGGACGAATGTGCGAAGAGGTGAGGAGATTAAAATGTACAAATTGGTAGTTACAGAACAGCCATGGGGATGAAAATATGATATAGGAAATGGAGTAGCCAAAGAATTTATGCACATGATGCATGGATATGAACAATGGTGTGGGGATTGCCACACCATGAGTGTGAGTGTGGGTGCTGGGTGGAGGGAGGCAAAAGGGGAAAATCAGTATAATTGTAATGGCTAATAAGTAAAATATAATGGGGAAAAAAAAAACAAATGGCATTTCAGGAAAACTCCCTTCATTTAGGAAGGAAATAATGAGGAAAAGGACAAAAGAAAGAGGATACTGAGGAGGTGAAAATTATAGGGCAAGTAAAAGTTCCACTGTTTGATGCTTGATGTCAGTACTGTGCTGTATACTTCATGAACATTTTGCATCAACCAACTCACCATAGCTAGACTCCCATGGCCATGTAACTGAAGAAATAATGAGACTAGTAAACTGAATTAAGAAAGTTATGTGATATTTTAAACACACACACAAATTGTCTATAACTTTGGTACATCAAATATGAAAGAATAGTTCAACCATAAAATACAGATAAAATTTAGAAATTGTGGCTTGAATGTAGCATTTAACATTTTCAGTAACTATTTGTTTAATCATGATATTAGACAAATGATTGTCTAATATAGTTACATCGTAAGGGTAATGTTTGGTGCAAGCTGGACTTCCAGGGGCCATTCCAAAACTTGAGATCCCGTGGGACTACTGCTAGACTGCATTTTTTCTCTCACAACCTATTGGGCAAATTAATAAAATTTCAAAGTCATCAATTAGTTGAAGACAAACCTAAAATATAATTTTACAAGTTAAAAATCTAAGGTCAACTTCTTTTGCAAAACATAGGGATGCTTTGGTGTGACAAAATAAATTTATATTAATGTACCACAAGCTAATACATTTTAGATTTTGGATTATCTTGATGTTCAACACAGCACAGCATAAATTCTGTAATAAACAACTGCAACCATAGCAAATTATTATCCATAGAAACAGAAAAGATGAGAAATTAAGATATACAATTGTATTTCAGAATTGTTGCCTCCTTAAAATTTGCTATATTATCTTTCCTTCCTTCCAGTAATAATGTCTGTTGACCAGAAGTCACATATAGAGTTTTGATTCATGCACTTTTCAGTTTTTATAATTGGTCTCCTTTCTCTTTTGGAAGCCAAGATACAAACGTACCTTTGGAGGCAAAGCTGAGTCAAACATATATACTACTTTAGATTTTTTTCACACAAAGAACTAGTGATTCTATGCTCAATATATTATTTTTACTTATTGATCTATCTATCTAACCCTCATCTGAGAACATTTTTTTATTATTTATTTTTAAGAGAGAGAGGGAGGGGGAGAGAAGAACATAGGTACAAGAGAGAAGCATTAATTGGTCACTTCCCATATGTGCCCCAAATGGGACGAAACCAAAATCCAGATATATTCCCAGACTAATAACCGGACCCACAACTCTATGGCTATGCAATGATGTTGCAAACTACTGAACCATACCAGACAGGGCTCAATTCAATATTTAAAAAGGCTTTCAAGGACTGTACATATTTTTGCCTATATTTAATTTTAGAGATTTTATGACTTTATTTTTATTTTAATCTTTTGTTTTTGGGGAGATTATTTTGTCTTATGCAAATTAGATGATACTTTTTCATCAAAATTTTTACCACTTATCCCTACATAATAGCCTGAATGAGGCCTCATGGTTTTTTCTTCAGTGTTTTCTTTACTTTTTAAAAATACATTTCATTTATTATGCTATTACAGTTGTTCCAATTTTTCCCCCTTTTCCCCCTCTGCCTGGTACCCCCCTCCCACCAGCATTCCCTGCTCCTTAGTTCATGTCCATGGGTTCTGCATATAAGTTCTTCAGCTTCTCTATTTCCTATACTATTGTTAACATTCCCCTGTCTATTTTGTACCTATCATTTAAGCTTAATCCCTGTACCTTTCCCCCGTTCTCTCTCTTCCCCCTCCCAGCTGATAACCCCATAAATGATCTCCATATCTATGATTCTGTACCTGTTCTGTTTGTATGTTTAGTTTGGTTTTATTTTAGATTCAGTTGTTCATAGTTGTAAATTTGTTGCCATTTTAATGTTCACGGTTTTGAGCTTCTTTTTCTTAAAAGACAAGTCCCTTTAACATTTCATGTAGTAATGGCTTGGTGATAATGAACTCCTTTAGCTTCACCTTATCTGGGAAGAACTGTATCTGCCCTTCCATTCTAAATGATAGTTTTCCTGGATAGAGTAATCTAGGTTGTAGGTCCTTTCTTTTCATCACTTTGAATACTTCTTGCCAGACCCTTCTTGTCTGCAAGGTTTCTTTTGAGAAATCAGCTGACAGTCTTATGGGAACTCCTTGGTAGGTAACTCTGCTTTTCTTTTGCTGCTTTTAAGATTCTCTTTTTATCTTTAAACTTTGTCATTCTAATTATGATGTGTCTTGGCATGGTCCTCTTTGAGTCTAACTTGTTTGGGACTCTTGGTGCTTCCTGGACTTGTGTGTCTATTTCCTTCACTACATTATGTAAGTTTTCTTTCATTATTTTTTTCAAATATGTTTTCAATTTCTTTTTTCTTCCTCTTCTCCATCTAGCAACCCTATGACTTGGATGTTGTTATGTTTAGAGATGTCCTAGAGGCTCCTTATACTATCCTCATTTTTTAAAATTCTTTTTTCTTCTTGCTGTTCTGGTTTAATGCTTTTTTCTTCTTTATGTTCCAAATCATTATTTTGAATCCCAGTTTCCCCTTCTATTGTTGGTTCCCTGTAGATTTTTCTCTGTTTTACTTAGTGTAACCTCCATTTCTTCCTTGGTCTTTTTTATGTTGTTGCTGTACCCAATGAGTTCTTTGAACATCCTGATCACCAGTGTTTTGAACTCTACATCTGATAGGTTGGTTGTCTCTGTTTCATTTAGTTCTTTTTCTGGGGTTTTGTTGTATTCTTTCATTTGGGCCGTATTTATTTTTCTCTTCAATTTGGCAGCCTTCTAGTGTATGTTTCTGTGTACTAGATAGAGCTGCTTTGACTCCCTGTCTTACTAGTGTGACCTATTATAGAAAAGACACCTGTAAGTTGTGTGGGGCAGAGCCTTAGTTAATTACCAGGGTGTGGCAACCTGCTTCACACCTTTGTGGCTCTGTGTGAAGGAGGGCTCAGAGAGGGGGACAATGCTGCTGACTAGCTTTTGGTGGTTTGCCTGGCTCTCACCCCTTTTGCAGTAATGTCAACCCCCCCCCCATTTTTGACTGGTGCCCTTCCAATGTTGCCCTGGTGTTCAATCCCAGAGGGGCTGGCTTTGCATACATTCCAAGTTTGTGCAGGCTGTTTAAGCAGAGTCTCCTGAAAATCCAGCAGTTTCTTTTGCTGCCCCAACTCCCATTGGTTTTTACAGCCAGAAGTTATGGGGATTTATCTTCCTAGCACTGGAACTCTGGGCTATGTGGTCTGGCCTGGGGCTAGGATCGCTTGCTCCTAAAATAGAGTAGACCCTATTTTTGTCTACCACACATGAATGTAAGACAACTGTGCCACTGCCACCTCTCTGCACCACACCATGTCTCCACACTTCTGCCCATCTCCGTGTCTCCACTCCTCCTACACGTCTGGATGAATGTGGCTTCTTTAAATCTTTGGGTGTCAGACTTCCATGCAGGTTGATTTTCTCACAGTTCTGGGTGTTATTTGTTCTGAGGTCTAGTAGTCATTCTTTCTGTTGTTGTACAGGGAGGCTCAGCATGTCTATACCTCCATGTTGGCCAGAAGTCCTCTTCAGTGTTTTAGTATACTACTTCTTTCCTGTATAAAATTATATGGGGTTGTGGGCAGGGAATTTTTTAGGTTACCACACAATATAACTGAATTTTTTCATTATTATTTATTTTCAAATGTATTTTATCTACTTTAATACTGTACTTTGCTGTTATAAGATGTACTTTTTGCCCTAATTTTTGAGGGAAAAATAAGGATTTACATTATACATGGATGATACTAGTTCCATATCTATATAAATGTTTTTAATTCTTTTATTTATGCTTATGTATTAAAAGTATGATTCTAGAAAGCAATAACAATATCCATATGCAAAATAATACACTGGAATATGATAAGCGGTGTTGTTGAATTTATGATGAACTTGAAACAAAAGCAGTTTCAGCCAACGATTCAATGAAATGAAATGAAGAGCAACATATTGTTATCTGCAAAGTAAGATAGATCATGTTGATTGTTATCCACTTGATAAGATAGGTAAATCTGACGTTATTACCATAGGGTGAAGGAACAGTGTGACATTTCTCTTTGTACACTTTAGTCAGGAGAAATTATTGGAAAATCCCTTGAAGAATGCTGAAATGGTTTCCGTACACTGCAAGCTTTAAGCTAAAAGTTATTAAATATGCTAAAAAGCACGGCAACAGAGCTATTGAGAACACTTTGGACCTTCTCCCACAGAGAATGTCAGCAGATTGTTGAAGCAACAGGAAAAGGTTTTTCAGATGCCAAGATAGAGAAGGCAATGTGAGGGAAACCTCCAAAGTGTCTGGAAGTGGGGCAGGAGGTGAAGACCTAGATTCTGGAGTAGTGTCAAACTGGGATCTCTGTTTCAACCAGGGTGATACAAGAAGAAGGTAAAAGGATTGCAGGAGACAGAAGCATTGATGATTTCTCAGGGATACCTATGCGGTCCTTTAATTTTATGAACAGAAAAGGTTTGAACATGAGGACATGAACAAAACTTGCCCCAAAACTTCTAGTAGCCTATGAGAATCAAGCTTTGGAATTCCATTCTTATGTTATCAGTCTTTGAGACACTTACAACTTTGAGCTGTCTCATTTAGCCATTATGGGTTACAACTTTGAGCTCTCTCAAATTGTCAATATGGATGAGGTCCAATTCACATTTGATGCGCAATCCAACAGAACTGTGGGCATCCAAGGAGCAAAGACTGTGGCTGTTAAAACTAGTGGTCATGAAAAAACACATTTCACTGTTGTTCTATCTAGCCTGTTGTGCAGACAGGACAAAGCTACCACCTTTGATTATCTTTAAAAGAAAAACATTTCTGAAAGAAAAGATTCTAAGTAGAGTTATTGTCCATATGCAGGAAAAAGGATGGATGAATGAAGGAGGCATTACTATCTGGTTTAATAAAATCTAATCATGAAGGCCTGGAGGATTGTTTCAAAAACCAACTTTGCTTGTTTTGTATCACTTCAAAGCTCATGTTACTTAACACAAAGTGCAAGAGCAATCACAGTGGACTTGAGAACCCAACTTGCTGTGATGCCTTGTGGGCTAACCAGCCAACTGCCACCTCTTGACATGTCAGTAAACAAGTCTTTTAAGGCCCTAATGAAGAAAGAATGGACCTTGTGGTTACAGCCTGCTGGTAATGATTTAACACCTACAAGAAAGCATCCATCATCCAGGTTTGTGATTGAATCCTAAGGTCGTAGAACAGCGTCAAGAAGGAAGTGGTTGTGATATCATTTGAAATATGCAGCATTTGAATGCTATGCATAGAACTGAGCATGATGAAATTTACCGAGATGAGGAAAGTGACTCTTCAGAAGTCACCAATAATGCGGAAGTTGAAGAAGACAATACAGTGGCAAAGAGCTCTTGGCCTTCAATGATGCATAAATATTATAAATTTATTTATAATACATCAAATTTATGGTACATAAGATTTCTTGTATCTTGTATCTATTTTAGCATTTTGTAATTATTTCATACATAAAATTTCTTATACCATAGTATGTTCAAAAATAAATGCTAAAATTAATTTTTAATACAAAAACAAGTATCTAAATATAAATAAATAATTGTATTAAAAAATTAAAATGAAAGATTTTTTTTCCTTAAAGTTTGGGCTAAAAATGTGGATGTGCATTATACATGGCAAAATATGGTATATTTCCTTTAGCAGATTAATTTGGGCATCTTGGTTTTTTTGGTATTATTTGTATAGCAAATCTTGAGACATCCTTATCTTTTCTCAACTTGATAAATAAGTTTTTATTTTTATGATTTTATTAATATTTTATTTTAATGAAAGAGAAATAGTTGTCTTTCTTTCAAATTTTTTCCTTTGTAGCAATGAACAAAAATCTTCCAATTAGCAATTACTAAGGATGATTTTATTATAGGTATTTAAGAAATACATGTATGCCTTTCATCCTAAAACAATATGTTAAAAAATAAAGGCAAGATAAAATATTACCATACTGATACAATAGCACAAAAGATTCCTCCTGATTTTTTAAAAACAGAAAGCAGATGAGCATAGTACATGAGTACCAGAGAATATATAAATGAAATTTATTGTTGCAATTAAGTAGAATTTAAGAAAAATTAATCTAAGATATATTAACGATACAGATAATAGCAATGTGCATATAATATCTTATAAATGGAAGGTGAGTCACATAACATCAGCAATGGTATCGCTTTTATATGAACAAATCCAGTTTTTTCTAGTATCAGGTAGGTTTCCCTGATATTATATAAAATGAACTCTCTCTATTTTACACAGACACAATTTTAAATAGTTCATGTGCAACAAAATTACAAAGAGACCCTTTTACAAGATAAGAGTAGGGACATTGAACATATAGGATATTATGTACTTCATGATAACAGGAACCAAATAGGGACTCATACCCTAAGCCTTCCATAAATAATGATCTTTGATCCCATGGAGGCTTTAGAATAGAATGTTTGTTTATAGAGATTCTCAGCCCAAAGAATACATCAGATTCAGGAATTTGGAAGGTATAAATTGTACCTTCAGAATGGGCCTTGAGTTTGGAAGTAATGAAGGCTGCAAAATAATCCCTTAATTAATTGAGTATATGCATGAGTTTTCTTAAAAATTTACATGATCATCACCAAAGAGTCTAATTAAACATCTAGAGTAGGTCACGAGCATACATACTATTCAAAGTTCCCCAGGGACTTCTGTTTCTAGAAAGATAGTTGAAATACTTTCCCCTATTTCTCCTGTTAATTAAACCTAAAAACCTTGAACATTTTATATAAAGTGTACATAAGACTCTGATATATAGAGAGAAGAAGACAGACTGGAGGAACTATACATGGTGAGTTCCCACCTTGGACTCATACACCCTAACTTTAGTACTGGAGAAACTGGAAACCCAGACACACAAATGGGCACCCAAAGAGTTAAAAAAAATGTTCTTTAACCATAGGACCAGGACAAAAGCAGTGTAACAAGACAGAGCTTATGGACAATAACTGGTCTACTCCAGCCAAACACCACAGAAAACCTGGCTCCACCCCTGCCTCTTCCAGCAAAGGCCAAATGTGAATCAAGGAATACTCCCTCAACAGGTTGTAACTAGGCGCCCCAACCACCTTTCTGGGCATTTTCAAAAGAGAAGCCTCCTTTGAGAGTTGTGCTAAGTGAAATAAGCCAGTCAGAGAAAGACAAGTTCCATATGATTTCACTCATATGTGGTATCTAATGAGCAAAATTAACAAATAGAAACAGACTCATGGATAAGAGAACAGACTGACAGCTGTGAGGTGGAGGGGGATGCGGACTGGGTGTAAAAAGTGAAGGGATTAAGCAAAGAAGAAAATTTCCTAGACACAGACAACAGTGTGGTGACTACCAGAGGGAAAGTGGGTAATGGGGTATAAGGGAGATAAATGGTGATGGAAGGAGACTTGACTTGGGGTGGTGAACACACAATACAGTATACCGATGATGTATTATAGAACTGTATACCAGACTTCTACATAATTTTATTAACCAATGTCACTCTGATAAATTTAAAATAGAAAAGAAAAAGTATCTCAAAACTATTTGCACATTAGTTAAAAGGGAAAAATATTTATCCCATTAATTTTTGACCCATTAGTCATGAGCAACCCTCACGGTATCAGCTTCCCTTATGTCTAGGCTTCACCTGTGCAGATTCCAAGTGGGTTTACAGAGCAAGGCACTTCGTGTTGTGATGATATTTGAGGACTGCACTGAACTCATTACATGTATGCACCCAAATGAGAGGTGGAGTAAAGAGAATCTAAAGTGGTATAAGAAAAGATGTCTGTTATATTATTACATCATATTATGAAACTGATTACCCTTAAAGACATTAATGAATGGGTTAAATGGGGAGCATGCTCCATGCTGTTCTAACAAGTCCAATCTCTTATGATATAGTATCAGGTAGATAAAAAGAGAATTTCTGATGGAGAAGACATGATTCCTCCAGTTACAAGATATATTGTGGTGAGTGAGCTGTGTGACCTCTTATACCATTAACTTTCTTATCTCCAAAATGAAGATTAGCAGCAGTATGTGAGGTGATAGATGGTCACTGCTTAACGCCACACTGAGTAGTCAACAAATGGTAATTCTTTTCACTCGACCTCTATTAATTTAGCAGCTAATAATAATCATATGTTGTATTCTTATAGTGCTTCCTAGGTGACTAAAATTTAAACATCATTCCACTTAATAACCATAATAACCCTGTGATGTTTACAGAAAAGATATCATGTTTTATAAATGAAGACAGATTGTAGCTAATGAGTGAACATTTGTAACTCAAATTCACATTTTTTATGTTTAAATATAATGTTCTTTCCACTACATGATGCTGCCTCCTAAGAATATATTTTAGTTAATTTCAACTTATGTTTATACAAAGTTAAATTTTATAAAGTCTTTTTGGGAAATTAAATATTTTATGAAGATAATACCATATTTCACAAAGATTTGGGTAATTACTCTTCAGGACATCACATCACCTTCAAAAGTGAGAAATGGAAAAGATTCCTTTACTCCTTTTATAACCTATTTTAAGGTTGATTTTGCTTTTCTTTGTTCCCTTTCCTTTTTGATCTGGGTAAAAATGGACTGTATTTTGAGACTTTCATCAAAAATGATTCTCTTCAATCTTCTTCACCAGTTATAAAATTGCATTTACTTCTATCATTCTTAAAGAGTAATATTTTCAAATATTGTTGGAAAAACCATCCTTATTGAGATATGGAAGGCCTTTCTTTCCTTTTCTTTAGAGATTTTTCTGTGAAATTATCTCCCCTCTCTGTTAACAGGTATAGCAGACATATCCACATAGTCACACTGCTCATTGTGTCTATCCCTAAAGAGTACATAATATGAGAACATATGTTTTATATTTTGTTTTGTTTCTTTTCCTTCTTTAAAACTTATAGAAGTATTGTCTTTATATGAGAACATACTATTACCTACATTTGAAATTCATGCACATTGCTTTATAAAGCTCATATCCTTGAAGCATCAATCCATTTTTGAACATTGTTTAATTTTTAGCATCTCATAATTTCAACAATTTAAAACTAGATAAAGCAAAAGAAAAAAAAAGACTAGGTAAAGCAGACATATGCCCTGCTACACATGAATTGTTTAAAAACAGAGTATAGCTAACCATATACAACCATCACAATTGTCTAAGAGCTGATATACCTATATTTAAACGAATTATTTTTTTGGTTAGTATCTAGAAACACTGAATATTACACATCTTATAGATGGTGTTTACAGTGTTAGAAATAGTTTATCTACAAACATATGACTAATATTTCACCTAAGCAGATTTGAAAAATTTATTTCAAAGTCATCTAATGTGATTTCTAAAAGCAAGTCTTATAATTTCTTATAGGAATTATGTTTTTATGTGTCTAGATATTAACTAGTATTTATTTTGTAAAGTTGCTATTATTCCTGTTACACTGTATTGAACCTAGCAGCTTTGAGGTGAAAAGCATGTTAGATATGTTCTCTGTGTTTAGAAACAGAAGTTTTGCCCCTCTTTTTCTGCTCCTTTCCTATTTCTACTCTTCTAAGCATTATTATATGAGATAAAAATCTTTCCCATTTAGATTTAGGTAAAAAGCCTAAGTGACTATTATGGTTTCTATCCTGCTCTGGATCCTCTTCATCTGTCATTTGTTCTCCATTTATCACAATGGTTGGTGTCTTTGACCATTTGGGCTGCCGTAACAGAGTACCATGGACTCTGGTGGCTGAAAATTTTGGAGAAAACTGAAGGATAAAAGGTTTGGAGGAAGATTAATGAGGCTGGATTATAGGTTTTTTTTATTTTTTTTAGAATGTGGGAGAAAAATGGAAGAATTGAAAGTTGAAGAAAATGCATGAGATTATTTTTAACTATAATTTTTTTAAATGGAGTGGTTCTGGAGAATAAAGTGTCCTGGTTGATTGGGCCATGAGATGGAATAAAAACGTTCATTCTTTGAAGGCTATAGACCTTGAGTCTATTTGAGTACTGATAGGCCACGTACATGTTTATAGAAAGCACTCAGAAACATGATAAGTTTTTGAGAGAGACATAAAAAAAAGTTGCAGTCATTAGTAAGTGTGGAGTGGGGGTGGGAAGAGTGACCAGGAGTTCAGCAGAACTGAGATGAGGCAGATAGAGTGTTGTATATCTTACTGACATTGAGGTAAAAGGGGAAATATTAGTTATGATAGCACTGATTTGGAGGGAAATTGGAAAATGCTGAGAATCCTAAAGTCCCTTCCTATACCTGTAGGAGAACAGATGTTCTGTTACATTGGAACTGACCTACAAGGAAACAGCCGTCTAACCAGGGAGAGCCAGGATTCAACTGGGTAACAATTAGTGGTGTCCTATGGAAGTATTGAAAATATAGTAGTTCTAGAAGGATCAACATAATTGTTTATAAAGAGATGGCAAATTTTTCTAAGAGGACAATAAATAGTAATAGGACATAAAACCAAGAGAGGACAGATGAAGAGAAAAACCTAGGTTTTTCTATAATTATAACAGATGCCTAGCAAATCGGAGAATGTGGAACTATCTGATTTCAAGTATCAGGTATCTGAAGAGTAAGGTTTTGAATGAGAATTCAATACTGTGGCTAACCTTTTCTTTCTTGGAGAATATTCCGCTGCATGGCAGAATGCAATCTCTTTTGATGGGGGACTTACAATATAATATAGTATGTCTTGATAGTAAATTCTATCAAAGCTACTACGAATAACAAGAATGACAGCAAAAATAACATTGATAGGTACCTGATATTTAATAGCTATAATGTTACAAGTGCTGTGGTAGGCAATTACAACATTATATCATTCTTGGAGGTATATGTGCATGGTAGGAAAATTATCCATAGTTTGTAGTTGAGGAAACTGAAACCAAAAGTTTATATGACATGCTAAAGGTCACATGCCTAAGAAACCCATAATTTTCATGTAATGTCCTCTCAACTTCCTTGAAGTTACACAGCTTGAGCCTTTATTTATTTATTTATTTATTTATTTACAGATAAGTTTTTGGTATCTGGATTTTAGCAGTTTCCATTTCAGGGCTTGTCTTGGTTCAGAATGCACATCACATGTTTCCTTGACTGACAACTGTGTGCACCTGACTTAAATCTTACCAGATGGGGAGAGTACCCTTAGGTGACATAAGCATGTATGCTTGGGTAGGGAAATTACACAGACACTGTCCTCTACAAAGCTGGCCTTACCAACATATCTTAGTGGTGCTTATTATTTCAATTGTTTTCTCAACAGTAGTAATGAATTGGAACTGAGCCAACCACATATACTGTTTTCACAGTCTGTGAATATTAACACTCCCAGACATATGGGATGGTGTGAATATTCTTGGGTTAAGGAAACTAAGCAAAGATTGGGAGGGGAAACCAAGAGTTTTTTTAGGGCAATGGACTTACTTACTTGACAATTACATTATAGTCTTCTACTAAACACTAATTTATGAATATAAGTTTGTAACCCCAATCATAGGTAGACACGATAGAGTTATTGTTCCTCTGCCTGCACCAAAAGGGGAGATGGAGACTTTGCTTCCTTATTTTCTATGTGGAGACCATTTATGCTTATAGGACTGGAAATATTTCATAAATGGAAAAATAAGGACATTGCTGATTTATTCACATCATATTGTGTGTGTATTAGTGTCAAATTTCCTGTCACTTTAATCAATAGCTTTGTTTTCTGTTTTGAAAAAACAAGTAGTTTAGGTAAGTTGACAAGTATTTTATATGCTTGATACTCCTCTTTCCTCAAATGTTGTTTGTTGTTGATCAATAGAATTGCTTAGTTTATATATATTTGTATGCTGACTCAAATGGAATTTCATAATAAAAGCAAAAGGCCCACAAATCAGATTGAAAAGGAATGAAGGAGGGGAATTCTGTTAAATAGAATGGCATTGGAAAGGGTGCATCCATATTCATTACTCCTAGGAGAAACTATTCTGTAATGACAGAATGGTAAGTTAAAATTGGACAGGAAAAAAATACCATAAAAGAGATGCTTGGTATTGTCAGAAGCAGTTATTTTTATTGATTACCTGCCATCTGTCAGCAATATCAATGTGCTTGATTAAATTTACATTGAGACAATGAATTGCTGCCCTTAAACCTTGGCCTTTCTATCATAAGTTACAAGGCAGAAATAAGGACAGGACAGAATGGGAATGATGTTAGAGTTACACACATGATGATAGATCTACTGACTGCCTGAAACATATCAAAGTACCTTAAAATGATCAGATGAAGTGAAATCATCAGCCTGACCTCACGATAGGACAATTCGAGGATTAGATTATCACATTATCAACCAGATAAGGTGAGGAATATGTTTCCAAACGTCTGAGCTTTCTATAACCTTTTATTCTTAAAATTGGGCCTGAGGATACCAAATTAGGTACAGTTTTACTGAAATTTTTCAGAGCAAAATACTATAAGTTGAAATACACCGCAATCATACTAACAAAAGTAAAATGGCTAAAATCTCAAGATCAGAGAAGTGACACAAATACCGGGAATATACACTAGATGACCGACCACTTAGCAAGTTAGCTGGGTCTATGCTGGAAAAGAATTCTATTAGCTTTCCTATAAAAACACTGAGGATGTAAACATGTCATCTCTTTTCTTGAGTGCAGTGGGAGTACAATTGTTGATGGGTTTGTGTAGAGGTGGGAGGGGAGCAGATTGGAAGGGAAAGGAGATGATTAGGAGGTAAAGGTTGCAGTTATTTTAGTGACTTGATTCTACCAACCTTACACTCTTCCTATATTTATAACAGAGTTGCCCTTTCTCTCCCCCTCCCATCTCTTTGTATTAGTCTGTACTGAGAGGGAGAGATGAGAAGGAAAAGTAGAAGGAGGAGGGAAAAGAACAAGAGACCATTTGTGATTAACGGGATCGCAGTCATTTGGATGATGTCAGTCTCAATTTCTTCATATGTAAAATGGAAAAATAAATATGTTATGAATTATAATTGTGATTATATTAGTTAGATTTTATAAAAATTCAGTAGATACTTAGTAAGAAATCTTTTAATAATTTGTTTTTAACTGATTGAACAGGTTAAAATGGGATTTTGCACATGGTTGCAATCTTTTCTTGAGCATATCATTCCCCCAAGAAATATTATATTCAACTACTAAAAACAAATTATTGTTATATATTTTCATTATTAATCATACTGAGAAATACTGGAAATGAATTTTCTTTAAGGGGATAGGTAGAATTTTTAAAATTCCCTTGTGAAACACCTGAGATATATGTAAGTGCCAAAAATTGTATGAGATTGATTCTTCTGGAGAAAAGTTATATTTTAGAAATCTTTTAAATTTTTTCTTTACCATTTTATTATTTGTATGAGATTACTAATTCACAAATGCTCCAATTCACTAAATTGCTTGAAGCTAGAATAAAATACCAAACTCAGAATTTGAGCTATTCACTTCCATGTTGGCACTGAGTTCTGTAGATGATTGTAATTCTCAGAGAAAGAATATTAGCCAACGTAGATTTAATTAAGTGAGAATTTAAATATTGATTAAACCAGTGATTGTTGTCATATAATCATTTAACTTTTATATGAAGTATTACATAGAATCAAAATAGTAGTTGAAACAATTTCAGAAAGTTATGAAGCTGCAAGTACTCATTCTTTTGATATCCACATAGCTAATTCCCTCATTTTATTCAGTTCTCTGTTCAAACGGCATCTTATCACTGAAGTTGTCCCTATGTACTATATATAAAATAGCAACCCTGTCATTTCCAATCAAGATTCTTTATCCTAAAGTCTGGTTTTATTTGTCATCATGTATTTATTTGTTCCCTCTTTCTCTCTCCACATAAGATGTAAGTTCTAGAAAGGCACAGACTTTGCCTATTTAGCAAACTGGTTTTTATCATCAGCTAGAATAGTACTTGTCAAATAACAGTGCTCAACTAACATTTGTAGAAGGAAGGAAGGGAAGAGGGAAGAAAGGAAGGATTTTCAGTAATACTTTCTGTTCTCAATTAGCATACTTCCTTTTTTCAGTCCTTTGTTTTTCATATCCCTGATATTTCTGCCCAGAAAAATCATATTTATTCACAGTTAATTAATGTTAAGGTTTTCAAAAGAATTACTATGTTTTATAGCAATATTTATAAGAGATCGAAGCAAGGCTGTCTGGGTATGAAGTAGAGATGAGGTATCAGATCCTTTAACTATTCTATAGTAACTTCGAACTCAAAGACAACTGTGAATAAAAGAAGAACTTGAAAACAATACTAGGGATTAAACTGGATTCAATGCAATATTCGGTGTTTGATTATCATTACTTCACCAGTTGTTTTCTTACAATATGCAAAAGTAATAAAAGATTATTTGAAACACTATGATGACCACCTTATAGATAATCGTTGTTACACTATAGCATTTAAAAAAATTATTGTGGTAAGAACACTTAACATGAAATTTACCCTCTTCCCAACTTTTTAAATGCACAACAAAGTACTGTTAACCAGAGGTAAAATTCTGTACGTCAGATCACTCTGCTGTATTCATCTTGTAGAACTCAAACTTCATACATGTTAAACAGCAACTCCCCCTTCTCCTCCCAGCCCACTAGCCATCACTATTGTATTTCTGTTTCTTTGACTTTGACTATTCCAGATACATCACATAGGTGGAATCATGCAGTATTTGTCCTCTGTGACTGGCTTATTTCAATTTTCAGACTTCTATTTATTTAGAATCAGTCTTAGTAGATTGTATATTTTTATGAATACATTCATTTCTTATAGTTTATATCATTTATTAGTATATAATTTTATAGTAGTTTATCATCCTTTTTATTTCTGTGGAATCAGTTGTAATGTCTCCTCTTTCATTTTTTATTTTATTTATTTGAATATTTTCTCTTGTCTTAGTTATTCTAGCTAATTTGTTTCATTATTTTCATCATGCTTATCAAAAGCTATGAAGGGTGTGTGATTTTACACCACTTGCAAGTTGATAAATTAGTGTGTAACTGTTTTAATGATGCAGACAGAAGGCATGGGATTCCTTGGCCAGAGAGAAAGGACAGTTTATTATTCATAGTATGAATGATACCTAGTTCCTCAAGCCCCTGTTCCTACAGGGTGATGAGACAAAAGCCAAATGGTGGCAATGCATTCAGTGGGATGCATAACAGAAGAAAATTCCTGAGCTTGGGAAGCCCAAACCTGTTATAATGGGGCATGAGCACTCTTGCCCTTGCTCCAGAAAGAACATTATCTTTATACACTAATATTGACAGGAAAAATCCGTAACTTTTGTTCCAGTAGAAGACACTATCTCTGGCTCTCTGCTATACAAATAGTCTTGAAAAGACAGTTTGGAACAAAAGGCAGTCAGTGCCTCAGCTGGTAAGATACGCCTGTGGACCTCTAGAGTCCCACATGGAGAACTGTTTCACAACAATATCCACTCATTTTGTCATCATCTTCGATTCAGGTGAATTTTCCCATCAGTACACCACTTAAGCCATTTTAATTAAACTGACTGATAAAGGCTGAGATAAAGTCCACTCACCTTGTCTTATACAGCACTTAATTAAAACCACTAAGAACAGAAATCCAAATAGCAGAATGAGGCCAGCATGCAGTAATGACCTCAACCATCCCTCTTCCAGTCCTTCACACTCATTTCTACACCTGGCCAGCTGAACAAATCTAAATCCTTTACCACCACAAACAGTTGAGTATACTTTAGAAAGGCAGATGTCTTTTTGTTTAAAACTATGCCCTGACCATTATTCTTGTCCTGAGGCATTAGTCTTTGTGAAATAGGGCATGTTTGCATGTATAACTTTTACTTTTACCCATCAAAAATGAAAGCCTAGGTCAAGTCTATCCCAGAACTAGTTCCAGAATAAGTCCAGCCAATGATTTGAGGTTAGGCTGAATGCCTTCCATAGTCTATGAAGCCATTGATTACTTTAGCTAACCTCCTGAACTAATACCACCCTTTTTAATTAGGTGACTTGAACTGGAGGAATAAATGCCCACAGAGTATATGTGAATAACAAAATCAGTTTATCCCTCCAGAAAACTCCCCTGACTAATCAAGAAAACTGCCTTATTTCGGAAACCCGTTCCAGTTATCTGAAGGCTACATGGCTTACTAATGGTATTTCTCTAAACACCTGAAGATCTCTCAAGACCACAGTGAAGGCATAAATTACCTATTTTCAGGAGAAAAGCAAGTTCGTTGCTGGTCCTACACAAGATGTGCAGTCCTGAGTGCACATGGTGCCCTTGGAAAGAAACTGTTGTTTGTACTTCTTTGAGCCCACAAGTGGGGCATAAGTAAGTTGGGCCACCACAGATTGACAATGCTTTCAATATAGCCTCCTGGACAACTGGTAAGCCCTGTTTTTGCAGGGAGTAGTCCTTGTTTTTATAGAGACTGTGTGAGAGCAATCAGTCCAACCTGTCCTGTGTTTCTATACCACCAGTTCGATTACATTTGTCTATTCCACTGAGAGACTTCTATGGGAGTTAAGAAGTTTCTTCGGTGGAAGGTACCAGAGCTGAGGCCATCCCTTACAGTTACCAAGATACTTCTTGGTATGGTTAAAGGGCTCAAAGCATATCATAGTTAAATCATAGCCCGAATTGTCTAGTAGGTAAGAGCAGACCCAGGAGTCAGTTAAATGAATGGGCTTGCAAAGTTTGGGAGAGACACACCAAGGTGTTTTCCTTCATAAGGAGGGCTCCAGAAATCTTTCTAAAATTAAAGATCATTAATGTTTCTCACTTCCTTTTTCTGTATCTTCCAGGATATAAGGTGTTCTCTTCACCTGTTATAGGGATGTTGTTTTCCCTCCACCACCAAACTATGGATGTGTATCATTCAATTAGCTATAATTTTACTTTTTATCTAATCATCCCTACTTGCACCTAATTCTTTCATTCAGAGAGGTCAGATGGGAGTGGGCCAGGGATATTTTTAGCAGATGTGTGGCGACTTATTATATTCCTACCTTGACTCATCTGAACCAGTTTGAGGGTATTTAGCAAGCAGCGTACTCAACCAAGTGGCTATTATCTTATTATCTAGGACCATGCCAATTTAACATGAAAATCCAGGTGGCTGAACCAGACTTAAGTTGGAATCCCTGAGCCCTCCCTCCTCAGGCTGTGCTGCCACCTGGAGAGTGCTCCAATCAGACCAGCCTGGGATTGTGAGGTAGGGAGCACGGGGGTGGGGGGCGTCAAACCCAAGAAGAGTCAGACAGACATTCTAAACTTTAAAAGTTGGTCTATATGACAAATACCATATGATCTCACCTTTAAGTGGAACCTAATCAACAAAACAAATAAGCAAGCAAAATATAACCAGAGACATTGAGATTAAGAACAATCTGACAGTAACCAGAGGAGAGGTGGGAGGGGATAATGGCAGAGGGGAAGGGTTTTCAGAAACAACTATAAGGGACAGATGGACAAAACCAAGGGGATGGCTGGGGTGGGGGCGAAATGCAGACAACTATACTTGAACAACAATAAAATTTTAAAAAAATTCAAAAAAAGTTGGTCTACATGAAACCTACCTTTTTATCCTGATCATTACCTAGGAAGTGGCCTAGAGGAGATGATCTTTATTTTGGAAGCAACTACATCCGGTGACCAAACTGTCTTACTGAGATGTATAAACCAGAACAAAGTGAATGAAGTAGAGTGGAATTTTTTTGAGAAAACGTTTGAGATAGCCATTCTAATGCTAAACAGTATCAGATGTTTATAGATGATAAGGAACAAGAAAAGGTCTGTTGAATACCTTGACTTTCAGTGCATTGTTGGGTGGCTTTTTCTCAGCATTGTCAGACTTAGAAAGCCAAATAAAAGGTACAACTTAGTTTCAAGCACCACAGGACTTGGTTATAGTCAGTTGGTCAAACTGGAATATGCCACATCTTAACCTGAAAAAGTGTCACAATTACTATCAAAGCAAAAATTTCGATGGACAAAGTTAAACACTAAGGAATACTTTATTAGAACAGCAGGGAGAGATCAGAACACAGTCTGAATTCAACTGCACTGAAACAAAAGGCTGGAAAGTTTCTGAGAGGTGGGATGAGGATCCTAGGCCATTTGTGTTTGCTAATTGGCATTAAGTAACTACTCTAAGAAAAGGGAAGGAATGGAGTTCTGTGATTAGACCATGTGCATTCAGTAAGAGTCAAGGTGAAAGGAGGTCAGACAAGGGGAAAAGAATCTTAACTAAAGTTTAGTCTAGCCATTTGGGTCAGTTGTTGGACACCATACCATCACTATCCCAGGGATGGGCCAAAAGTCTGAGTTAGTTAATCCGCTAGAAGGGTCCAGGAACAGTGGCTTCCACATTGTACCCTCTCTCAAAGTGATATACACAGGTCAGTTTTTGGCTGGAGTCACCAGGCTGGCAATGCGCTGGTATCCTCTGCAGCGGAAACATAGTTCTTTTCTTTGGGTCCAGTCTATTATGGAGCATGTGTTTCCATGTGTGTTATAATGATGGATCTGGGCAGTAGTAGTGGCAATCTGAGTAGTATGGCTTCACTCAGCAGCATGATTCTAATGGGTCTAATCAGGGAACAGAGCCGAACTATGAGCATGTACATAAGTGGTGCAGGCAGTTCAATCAGCACCATGATTTGTTTCAATCTTTCATGGCCCCAGAAGTATTGCTCTATCCTGACAGTCAGTAGTATTCCAAGTATTAGACCAAAAAGCTAAGTCATCATCAACAGTTTAAGAGTCGATACAAACATAAAAAGGTTCATTGATGTGACTATTGGATTGCGCTATGAGAAAAGTCTTGAGTTATTCTGACTGAGCAGAACAAGCGTGTCAATTTTCAGTTCTGAATTGCTTGTGTTAGGTTGAACTGCAGCAGCATAGTAGACACCACTGGGATTCAGTTTAGCTGAAATACCAGTGTAACAGTCTAGGCATTTAGAAAAACCTCAGTAAATTGAGAGCCCCAGTGAGCCAGTGTCTTTGCTTCAGTAGGTGGAATAGGAAATAAAGTTTGTCCCAGAGGGAGAGCTGTTTTTTCTTTTTTTTTTCCTGTCATTGTTGTTGTTATTTTTTTAAAATGCAAAGCTAAAGTGCCGCTAGGCCAGTCTGGCTGTTTTCTCAATTACTATTTCCACTTGACAACTAAGTCTTGTTAGTCATTTAGTCCAAGTGGACCCACACCAAATTGGAATATCAGGCCAGATCGTCACAGGCTTCCATGGATCCCATAGACAGATTCAACTTAGGGCCAGTAAAGGGAATAGCTGCTTTAGAAAATGGGTTGAGCTGACAGAAAAAAGGCAACAAGTCCAAAACTCAAAGGTAGAGGGTCTCTCCCTTTGCCAAATTATCAGTCTTAGAGAATGGTAGTTCAACAGGGTCATTGGGGTAGCTGAGCCCCAAAGGTTGAGAGAATGCCACAGCTTACTATTACAGCTAGTTGGCTCGTGCCTCACCCAAAGAATGCTAGTTTGAGTGTTAGCTGATAAAAAGGGCCAAACAGAATGCTCAAATGAGGCCCATGGTATCCCCAATCCCAAAAGAGTCAAATAAGATGCTGGATCTACTTTTTCGTGATTGTGGCTGGAGACAGCAGTTTACTTTAACTATAAACTTATTGGCTAACAGCCTCTGCTTTTTGAAGGGGATTTATAAGCAACCCCTTTTGCAAATATTTGGTAACATTGCTATCACAGCTGTTGAGACTCATTCTCCTGACCTTTCAATCAACAGGGTAATATATACATATATGTAGAACACTTACGACTTCTGAGTATAGAGGCACTGGCACTAAAATTTTACCTATCCATTGGTGGCAATAGCAGGAGAATTTGTTACTTTAACATTTCTCTACTTTTGGCTCTTTCTGATGGGGAGAATCCCTTCTGACATTTTTGGCCTAGAGATATACAAGCATCAAACACATCAATTCCTTGGATACACTCAAATGAGGAAGAATCAACCTAAAGGATTCCACCTATGAGATTATTTTAATTTCTTCTCCACTTCCAACTTTGCTGAAAACACAGAATTGAAATTGGGCACCTCCTCTGTCCATGGTAGGGTGGTGACTAGACTGCCTCTACCTAATCGGACCAGGTAAAGGATGGAGTCCCTCCCCTCCCTGAAGTTACCCAGCACACCTGAAGAAGTACATCTGGTCACTGGCCTCCCTAAGGACAGGACAGGACATCCACTGCCCTCTCCGAATCATCCTTTTCTGCAGAGCAGCTGAGGCCATGGTAGAGGGTGAGGGAACTGTGTGAAAGGGCGGAATAGACAAGCTGTGAAAAAGGAGAGTGACTGCACGTAAAATGCACGTTCACTTTTTGTTCAGAAACCACCCACTCAGCCAGAAGTCAAACTTTCAATGTTTTTCTTTTTTGGTCTATGCAAAGCTTTGTACTGGATAGCACGGTCACCTCACGGGTGATTCCATTTATTTCAGATTAGAGGACTCTTGGTCCAGCAGCCGTAATTGCACTGTCTTTGGGTCAAGCCACGCTGCTTTTAGCCCCATTGTCACTTGTCATAATAAAAGCCCTTTCTCAAACTGCGCAGAGGGGAGTGAGCGGCAATCAAGGCACCATTGTGGCAACTTGTTTGTATCCTACCTCTTGCTGCTCAGCCTCAAACAATCATGAATAGGCATGACAGCGAGGGGCTCTACTCCCATGCCCCCACCCTTGCCCACCAGTTGGTTTAGTGTATACCAGATGCCACAGAATTTTCTTTTAACCCCTAACATAGTCATGGAACCTTTGTCTTTCCTCTTTCAGAAAGCCACATCTCTTTAGCATGCAATACTCACTAGCATAACTGTTAGGAATTGTGAAGCATCTGAGATTTTATCTTGCTTGGAAGCTAATGAGTTTGTCTGCTATAGTTTCAGGGATTTGGGGAGAAGAAACAAGACTTCTGGGTCAGAGATAAAGGATTCATGAGGTGACACAAATTAGCGCATATTCCTGCTTATACACCTAATGGGTTGTATTGCATAATAGGAGCCCTGACCTTAGGGGACCTGAATCTGTTATATTGAGTAGTAAACATGCCTGCCTTTATTCCAGAAGAACACACTATTCTGTCTTTCAAGGCTGTTTACTATACAAACTATAAAAAACGTCTGGAACAAAGGACAGTCCATGCTTCTGCTTGTAAGATATGCCAAAAGGTGAGAGGCCCATGGAGAAAGGTTTCCCAACAATACTGTAGTAAGTGTAACATATATAAGCTTTTGAACTAACCTGAAAAATTTTGGCTCTAAATTTTAGTGATCTGCTTCTTTTAGTCCTGATTTCCAGATTATCAAATGTATGACAACTTCATCAAAAACATAGAATTCCCCTTTATTTGCTCATTATAGTCCTTATTTTATATTCTTAAAAATCTGTTAAAGAATCCTAAGATGTTTCAAAGTCTTTTATTTTAATTAAATGGTATTTTATTCATATACACTCTTGAATATTAACTTTTAGTTATAAGTTACTACGGGTGCTTTTCCTTTGTAAATTGGATGATGCTGTGTAACTCCCCACGTGGGTTCCATAGACATTCAAACTTTTTAAACTCCATTTTTAAACTCTTTTTAAACTCCAAACTTTTTAAAAAACTTCAAACTTTTTAAACTCCATTTTATTCCTTTGAGGTGGCTTGTCTAGGCCTTTAACCAGCTCTAACTTGATTTGTTTTCACCTTCATTAATTTACAGCTTGTGTTTAGTGCAATTGCAACATAAGAGGGAATAGCTATCTTTAATTGAGGGTACATTATTACCGGGGTATTGTTTACTCTGTGCTTACTTATAAAAGTCTTAGGAATAATAACATGTGATAATGCTAATTATAGCGGTCTCTCTGAATTTTTCAAAGATAGTGATGGAAGTACTCATGTAGGAAGGCAGTCGCTTTGACCATTTTTCCAGACTTGGAGACAAATTCTTCGTGGCATATCAGTTAGGTACCATGCCGTGCAGTGGCAATCTGCTGGTGAGACTGAGAGCTCCAACATACACTCATGAAAGAACATGGAACAAAGCTGATAGAATCTCTTAGGGGGCCAACCAGAAAGCACTTCACAATGGGAAGCAAACCACCTCCTGACACTTGTCAACATTTGTCCAATGACAATTTATCTGGAATCTTGACCACCATAATATTTTAGCACAAACAACACAAAACACCTTGGAAATGCTGTTTTATAGCAGGCAGGGGGCCTTTTTCCTCTCTCATTGACAAAGAATCTATATCCTTGTGTTAAATATATATGGTGGAAGTACAAAATAAGCTCTCGTTATCTTGTTGTTCTGCAGTGATATATTCTCTCTGTTTGATCCTTGGAAATTCTTTTTAGAATCAGTCATAGTATTGAACAAATTTCTGCTTTCTTTACTGTTGATCTTTTGAATTCTATTCTATTCTATTCTATTCTATTCTATTCTATTCTATTCTATCCCATCCTATCCTATTATATTTTATTCTATTTATTTTAACATTGCAATGAGAACTTACAGAAGCTAATTAATGATTGCTAATTTTCCAATGTACTAATTGTCAACTCCGTAATTCTATATTTTAAAATAATTTAAAACAAGACTTGTCTTATAATTTTAGGAGTTTCTTAGTAGCCTTTGAGAATGGTTCTTCTGGATATCACAGAAAGAGGGTTGGATACCATTGCACTGGGATATGACACCACAGACACCTGCCATCGGCAGGCACATTTAAGTTTCCAAATGAATGTTTCCCATGGAAACAGCCTTAAGGTATATAGATTAGATGTATTAAATGTACATCGGATCTAGTCCCCAATTGCCATGCTGATTTCTACTGGGGCAGAAGCATAGCCAACACAGGCATTTGTTCAAGGTCACTGCTCTTCAGCATTGGGAAATGGGATTTAAAATTCTGGCCCCTTGTTCTCTAGCCTGCTGTTCTGCCTGCCAAGTCGCACTGTCTTCCAGCTGTTCTTCTGTTACTATGTGCCTCAAGAACAGTTAGTAGTTCCCCAAGGTTCTTTGCTTTACATACCGAGCAATCAAAGAAAAATCTCTCTATGGAAGAAAATGAATTCTGACCCCCTAGAGAATATTGTGTTGATGCTAATTTCTCAGGCCATATATTTACATAGAAGAATGTCTTGACCACAGAGTACAGTGGATGACATTTGCTAGTGAATGAAATTTGTACATATAATAAACAACATCAACACATTCAGACAAGTCTTGGCTTGAATTCGGATCTGCCACTCAAATCTGTTTCCCTTTAAACAAATCTTTTATTCCTGAAGACCCAGTTTCCCTCTTCTAGGGAATGTAATGAGAATAATCGGACATTATATATATGCATTATGAAAGTATAGTTAACTCAATGAATACAATTTTTTTGACTCTATGCCTTCTGTTCTAAAAATGATGAGGTTGTTAGTTTGGATTATTACTATTGTTCTCTTCAAGAGATATTGCTTTTAGATTTTTGAAGCAATTCAGTACGTTTTTAGTGGCAAGGAATTTAAAAAACTTAATTCGAAGTGGTTTGAAAAGTCAATAAATTTATGTCACTAAATAAGAGTTGCAGAAAAAGAGCAGTGCTTAAGATGTTTAATTTCATACCTGAATGAAGTTGTCAACAGCTCAGGGTCTTTACACTTTTGCCCTCTGCTATTTCCTCCCTGTCTATGAGTTTAAGTTGGGCTTCAGCAGTTCTAGGGGCACATCCATACCTGGAAATTACCTGTCTGCCTGTTTTAGGATTGAGAGAACCTTTCCCACATGTCACCCACCGATATGCCCTTTTGTCACATTTACTGGATTGCGTCACACATTTGTGCCTAATGTAAGAACTGGTAAGAGAAAGAGCTACTGTATCTGGCAAGTATCTTCCTGTCCCGTCTATATCTCTTCCTGCCCCCAACCTTGGACTACAACCAGCTGTCAGTGAAGCACATGCAAATGAGGAAGAAGGTAAATACCTGAAAAAATTAGAGGCCTATTAGGAGGAAGAAAGGGCAGGCAAATACTGGAGTACAATCAAGAAATTTTGCTATAGTGAAAAACAAGATGGTGATTCTTGAGATGCTGTTGATACAACAGGAGGTAAGTAAGCTTGGAGGTGAGGTTTCCATGAAGGGGCTTGGAATTGTTTTCAATTTAACAATTAGGCCAGAATAGGCCAACTTTTCCCTGTTCCTCCTGTTATATAAAACTAAAAATTCTGACTATTATATTCAAAACAAAAAGATTTGAAGACCCTTAAAGGTGGAGAGAGGAAGGTAGACAGGCTAGCAAACTTGAATTGAAAAAATGACATGGAGTTATCTGTTTTTTTTTTTTTTTTTTTTTTTGGTTGGTTGGTTGTTTACTTGTGGGGTGTGTGTGTGTGTGTGTGTGTGTGTTTTAAAAGCATGTATTCAATACCAGGCTTTAAAGATGAAGCCTTGCAAATGCCAATGAGTCAAACTGGGGTGGAGGGTTGTAGGGGGCCAAATCTGCTCTTTCTAGTCAAAGGACCAGGTAAGCAGGCAGGCTAGCAAGACAGACATGATTTATACAATAACCACCTTATTACAGATAAATACCACAGGGAAAGCTTTGGTCTCATCCCTACCCACAGCAGCCACATACAACTGGAGGGTCCAGAATTCCACCCTTGCAAGGGTGAAATAAGGTGCCTCCATATTCCTACTAGGGTGGTATCACACAGTACCAAGTTAAGAGCTGAGACATCATGTCTCCTGGATGGTAAGGAGTCCACTCCCTCTCATGGTGTCACTGGATACCAAGTGGGGACCCAGGACTTCCATCCCTTCTGGCCAGTAACTACATGCCTCTTTTCTTTGCCACTGTAATATTGTCAGGTGGAGACTTGGGCCTTACCTTTCACCATTGTCTGAAAAATAATAAGATAAACCCACCATGGTGTGAATGAACATCACCTGCGGAGCTGGAATTGCCATCCCCACCCAGTATAAATGAGGAGACCAAATGGGAAACTTACCTTTACCTGGTAGTAATGAGGCAGAGTTGTGTTAGAAAAAGCTGAGTAAACAGAAGTCTATATATGATCCACAAAAAAATTAACCTAGAACTAAATATTGCATCTTATACAAAAATTAACCTAGAACTAAATATTGCATCTTATACAAAAATTAACATAAAATGGATTGTAGACTTAAATGTAAAACACAAAACTGTAATACTTTTAGAAAGACAAATGAAAAAAATCTTTTGATTCTAAGACTAGGCACAGTGTTCTTGGACTTGACATCAAAAGCAAAATCCATAAAGAGAAAAATTGATTAATAGAACTCCATTGAAATTAAAAATTTATGCTTCGGGAAAGACCCTGTTAAAAGAGTGAAAAGACTCTAGAGTGATGGATATTTACAAATTTCATATCTAACAATATACTCATATCTAGAATATATAAAGAACTCCCAAAACTCAACAGTAAAAAAAAAAGCAAACAATCCAAAACAGTCCAATTAGAACATGGACAAAAGACATGAAAACATATTTCACTGAAGAATATATAAAGGTAGAAAATAAGCACATAAAAATGTATATACATCCTCATTAGCCATTAGGAAATGCAAATGAACACCATAATGAGATATAAGTACATATCTATAAAGATGGTTAAAATTAATAAAAAATAGTGACAACACTAAATGCTGTTTAGGATGTGGAGAAAGTGGATCATGTATACAGGGTACTGGTGGGAAAGCCACATGTGCCACAGCCACTTTGGGAAATTAAACATGCTACTTTAAAAAAGGAAAAGTATTATAGCCATATTTATGGAACTTATCCTAGAAAAATAAAAATTATCTCCAATCAATACCAATGCATAAATGTTTATAGTAACTTTTTCTTTGTAATAGCCCCAAAGTAGAAACAACACGGATACTCTTCAACAGGTAGATGGTTAAACAAACCACAGTTTATCTCCACCAAGGAATAATATTCACTGGTAAAAAGGAATGACACAACTCCACAGCAGGAAGACAGACAATCCAATTAAAAAATGGACAAAGGACACACATAGACACTTCCTCAAAGAGAAAACACAGATGACAAATAGGCATATAAAAATGCTCAACATCACTAATCATCAGATAGATGCAAATCAAAACCACAATGAGATATCATCTCACACCTGTCAGAATAACTATCACCAATAAATCAACAAACAAGTGCTGGTGAGGATGTGAAGAAAAGGGAACCCTTGTGCACTGTTGATGGGAATGAAGACTGGTGCAGCCACTGTGGAAAGTGGTATGGAGATACCTCAAAAAATCAAAAATGGAACTTCTTTTTGATCCAGTGATCAGACTGCTGGGAATATATCCTAAGAATCCCCAAACTCCTAAAGAATATATGTACCCCAATATTCATAGCAGCATTGTTTACAATAGCCAAGACCTGGAAATAGTCGAAGTGTCCATCAGCAGATGAGTGGATAAAAAAGCAGTGGTACATATATACAAAGGAATACTATGTGTCATAGAAAAAAAAAAAAAAACCTCTTACCTTTTGTGACCACATGATTGGACTTTGAAATTATTATGCAAAGTGAAATGAGCCAGTCAGGGAAAGACAAATACCATATGATCTCTCTCATATGTTGAATCTTATGAACAAAATAAACAGAATAAAATAGAAACAGAGGCATGAATACATGGAACATACTGGCAACTGTCAGAGGGGTGAGTGGACTGGATGAAGGCAGGTGAAGTGATTAGCCAAAGAATATACAGGCATAACCATGGACACAGACAACAGTACGATGATGACCGAGGGAAGAGGCGGGGAGAGTTGGCTGGAGGATGGCAAAGGGGGAAAAATGGGGACATCTGTAATAGTGTAAACAATAAAGTTTTTTAAAAAAATGAATGAGTTTTTGGTACATGTAATAATTTGAATGAATCTCTAGATAATTATAGTGATTTTTAAAAGGCTAGTACAAAAAGTTTACATACTGTAAGATTTCATTTCTATAACATTGTTGAAATGACAAAATTATGGATCTATGGTACAGTTTAATGATTGCCAGGTATTAATGTGTGTGGGGTCTGGAGAGAATTGAATGCGTGCACAAAAAGAGCAATGTAAGGGATACTTGCAGCAGTGAAAATGTTCTGTTTTTTAATTGTATTAATGTCAGGATCCTGATTGCTATTGTATTAATTTCAGCATCTTGGTTTTGTATTACAGGGTTACAAAATCTTACAATGGTGGAAACCAGGTGAGGGGTTCATGAGATATCTCTGTATTATTTCTGATAACTGTATGTGAATTTATCTCAACTTTTTAAAATTATTAAAATATATTTAAGTATATTTTTGCTGTCATAGAAAAAATAGAGTAATATGGCAATAGAAATTTATTTACAGGGCTACGTTATCTGGGATGTCAGAGAAATGAAGTGAAAGATATAAACATTGGATTCAAATGTTAGTATTTGCATAATTATAAAAAACTAGATGCAATCAAAATGATGGATACAGGAATTTATTTTAGGAGCATCACCAACTGGTGGAAGACATGAGAAGATATTGATAAAATAGCTGATGAGAAGGAATTATTAGTGCATTAGGATCTAAAATTTGAATCAATAATCTGTGAGATTAAAAATATAAAGATATTTAAGAAATATTAGGAAGCAAGAAAATACATATTCAGCAATGGATTCTAGCTAACAATACAATACAGTCTCTTTCTAATTCCTTTTATATTGTGTGACATGGAAAATGAAATCTTACAATACAATTATAATACATAATATCAGTATCTGTATGAAATATCCTAGCAATAAAGGGTAGAATGAGCTGAATTTGGAAAACCAAACCAACAAATCACACAATTTCCACCCATCAAGAACTCAAACTCTGTAGAATTCAACTTATTGAATGGAGCATGATGGGAAATAAAAGATCTATCTATTAGATCTATCTATTGCTCTGTTGGTCTGTAGATTTATAGAACTATTGTCTATCTATGATTTATTTATTTATTTTTATCTCTGTAATTAAGTGTTCATGTCTTAGAGACTCAAAGTTTATACCAATAGGCATTCATCCATCTATCCATCCTTCTATTTTGTGGATGCTTACAAGTGGCATATTTATCTCCCCACGTTTTTCTGGACAAGTATCTCCATGGATGATAACATACAGATATCATCATCAGAGGGAGTGTGTGTGTATGCACACATGTACTAAATGGGGACAAACTGGCAGTAGCACAATGAAAAAGCACCAACTATAAGGAATAGACAGAACTACACTTTCATATGTTATTGGAATTATAGGTTTTCTTGGATATAATTGGTGCTCCATTTAAGAATGGGTGAGAAGGTATTTATCTTTTTACAACAGAGCTGCACTAAATAAATGACTGTTAGATATTAGATATGGCTAAACACTTTTTGCTACCTCTGACATGAAATAGAAGAAGGGTATTCATTATTATGTCCAGTGAAAGTGAATTGAACCAGGAGAAACCTATAAGCCTCCACCATCAAATAGTATGTCTGGGGAGAAATGCCCTGATTTCATGCAGCAGAAAGACAATTAAGTTGGAGTCTGTCGGAGCACTCAAGATAACTTCAGAGAAATGGGAGAGACATCACATCAAGAACTCAGAATGAGAGAAAAAAAGAACTAAAAAAATAAGGTCCTACAAAATCTAGATTTTTTTGAAGAAAAAGAAACTAGTACTTGATATAAGTAAGGAAATACATGAGGAATTACAGGAATGAAATAGACTGAACTAAATAGATAACATAATGTATAAAGTGAGATGAATATAATACAAAATGAAATCAGGAAACTAAAATAAAGGAATTAAAATTCCAATGAGGTGTAATAAATAGTAGTATACTCACTGCAGAACATTGAAGCAATGATGTAGAGTGAAAAAGTGGAAAAAGTCAAAAAACAAAGTGATGCAAATTCTAAGATAGAAGATTCCTAGAAAAGGAATCTGGAAGAGAGATTAATGTCACTGATGTCTATGAAGAACTGTTAGGATAATTTTAACAGAAATAACAAATATAAAAGCAGTAGGAAATCTAGGCCAATGCATTATCAGGTATTCAAATTTAAATGGCTGATTGGATTCCACAGCAATAAGTATGAGAAAAAAGTTGTCAAATAACATTTTTAAATGTGTTCAGTAAAAAATGTGTAAATTACGTTTAAACAAAGGACTAGTAAAAACAAATGGAAGGAAGGGTTAAATTCCTATGATATCCAGACTCCAAGATGTCCCTCAACAATCTCCACCTACCGGTACTGATGTGCTTCTATAGTCCCCGCCCCCCCCCCATCACCAGAGATCAGTTATGTCTGAGATTAGATAATAAAAGACTTTAGTTTTCATTTTGGAAACTTTCTCTCTTTCTCTCTCTCCCTGCCTCCTTTTCTCTCTCTCAACTGGAAGCAACTGCCATTGGCAAACAACGCAATAGAGAGACCCACGTGGTGATAAACTAAATCCTACATTCAACAGCCAGAAAGGAACTGAGAATGTCAGTGAGCCCGATGCCTATCCTCCAGCTCAAACTGAGTCTTGAGAAGAACGCAGCCCTGGCCGACGGGCAACTTGACTGCATCCTCCTGAGAGGCCACAAGCCAAAACCAATCAGCGAAGTCACTCCTGAATTCTCAGCCCTCAGACGTGTGTAAGATAAGACCCGTCTGTTGATTTAAGATGTTGATTATGGGGTAATTTGTTATGTAGCAGTAGATATCTAATGTACTCCCCCATTGCCTTTTATAAATATGGCATTATCACTAGAATGAAAATCTAACAGAAGCACATCTTTTCAGCAACCAAGTTCAACTAATTATGTAACTAACTACAAAAAATTAATCAAATATTGCACAATGAAATAAATACATTACTAATTGCATCATACAACATGATCATATAGAGTGAACAAAGAATATTCAAAATTACAGTTTGTAATTAATGTTAATCATAATTATTTTAAGAAGAAAAAATGGTTATGTTGATAAATATTTAATGATATTAAAATTTTACAAGCATCACTGGTGTAACAGAAGCTCAGTATAAATTAGACGAAACATTTTCTAAACAACATGCTATATATTTATAATATTTTAAAACAACAGCTGCATCTGCATCATATTTCCCAACAACTCAGTGGAGATATTTCCACAAGAGTTAAGGAAAATAAAAGATTACTTTGTTATCATTATCATTTAAAAATATTCCAGATAGTCTGTTTAGTGAAATAAATGATAAAATTATATATATATTTAAATTAATTTTTTAAGATTTTATTTATTTATCTTTAGAGGGGAAGGGAAAGAGAGAGGGAGAGAAATATCAATGTGTGGTTGCCTCTTGTGCCTCCCCTGCTAGGAACTGGCCCACAACCCAGGCATGTGCCCTGACTGGGAATCAAACCATGATCCTTTGATTCACAGGCCTGTGCTCAATGCACTGAGCTACACCAGCCAGGGCCTAAAATTATATTTTTAGAGAATTTTCTAACAAGCTGTTAGCAGGAAAAGGTTACTAGGTGCCACACACTGTCATAAGTGCATTATAAATACTAATATATTTAATTCTCACAACAGTGCTATGAAATAGATAACTTCTGGGAAACCCTCATTTTACACATTGAAAAAGTCAGGAAAGTTGAACAAATCATCCAAGTTCACACAGTTAGCAAGTGGTGGATTCTTCCTTCATAGTATGCATTGAAAATATAACATGTGACAATAATGAGGACATATTTAAAATAAATGACAAAATTAGGGAATTAAAAAATATTTCAATTACAGTTGACATACAGTATTATATTAGTTTCAGGTGCATAAATAATGATTAGATGATTATATACCTTATAAGTGACCACTCAGGAAGTCTAGTAGTACCCATTTGACACCACACATAGTTATTACAATTACAATTGTATTGACTATGTCCTCCATGCTGTTTTGCATCCTCTTGACTATTTTTATAACTGGCAATTTGTACTTCTTAATCCCTTTCATCTTTATCACACATTTCCCTCAATCTCCCTCTCATGTGGCCACCACCAATTTATTCTTTGTATCTATGAGTTTGTTTCTGTTTTGTTTCTTCATTTATTTTGTTTTTTTAGATTCCACACATAAGTGAAATTATATGGTATTTGCTTTCTCTGCCTGATGTTTTCACTTATCATAAACTCTTTTGGTCCATACATACAGATGAGGGTTTAATATCCAAAATGCATGAGAAGCTCATATACTGTCACACACACAAAAAAAACAAACCATCAGATCAAATAATGGGCAGAGGATATGAATAAGCATTTCTCCAAAGAGAGACTTTTTTTTTAAATGAGAAGGATATGTGCTCCAGGAAAGAGAACACATAGTTAAGGAAAACAGGGACAGGAATCTCCTGACGGCCACTCTGCAGTGGGCCTAAAGAGCGGTCAGTGTGGATCACAGCAAAAGGTGGAAGGCTGTTCCAGAGAGGGGACTGAGAATAAACTCATTCCATCGAAGATGCTGTGAATCAGGAGACAGAGATATTACACAAGCATCTGATTCTTTATTCAACCAGGGGGGAAAAATAGAAAAGAAATCAGGAAATACAGAAATCTGTATAAAAGTTATGGTGTAGCATACAATAGTTACAAATAGAAATCAAATGGAAAATTCTCAAAAATGAAGTTTAGGCAAAGTAAATACTAGCATGGTTTTAAGCAATTAAAGTCAAAACCTTGAAGTGAGAAGACTTTTACTTCTAGAATAACATGAGAGAAGGAAATATTATTCTAGCATGCTTGCCTGGGCAATATAATTATTGTGCTTATATTAAGATATAATAATATTGCTACTGCATATTGGTTTCATGGAAGCATGGATGACATTATTGTGGTGGTTAAATATAAAGCAAAAGAACAGATATGTAGGTCAACATGCTTAGCAAATTTGTAAAAGTAAGATTGGAACTATCAGAAGGTGGGAGTTAAAAGGAGAGTTGAAAATGGAAGAAAGCTCGAGAGTGTTAATGTTCTCATTTTACCTGGAAAGGAGTTGAGATATTGAATAAAATTTTATGGAAAAATAAATAGAAGAAGAAAGCTTATTATTTAAATGAACAAATGTCACCAATCAATGGAGGAAGTTAAAAATAATACTATAACTATCAATCTTTAAGATGAGGAAGGAGGAAGAAAAGGGAAAATATAGAGACCTAAACAGTCACTCATCATATGGGACATGAATAATTATGAATAAAGGATAAAGCTGCTGAATAAGAACATGGAGGCATGAATAGTATATGTAGACTTAGAGTGGTGCGAATAAGAATCAAAATGCATAAAAAGTTGACTGGTGATTCTTCAAGGAGAGTGGATTATGCAGAGATAAGTGAAGCAAATTTCAAAAACACCATAAATAGCAACAATGCACATTGGAAAATGACATCCAACATATGAGAAAAATGTCTTAATATTCTTAACATGTGAAAAAAATTCTTACCATAATAAAAATAGCAACAGTAGAGGTAAGTAATTTTGAAGATAAATATAAATTACATGTGGACATGAAATTGCTCAACCTCACAAACTTTAAAAACTGCAACAAATAGAATTTTTATTCTAACATTTTTAAAAAGATGAAAATAATTAAAAACCAGTTTATCAGGCAATAGGGATTAATGAACATCCTCATTATAAATTGGGACTGTATACTGGTGAAAGTTCTAGAAATCAGTATGGAACATGAATCAAAAACCTTAGTCTGTGCATGCCCGTTGGTATAGCTATGGAATTTCTTTGAGTTGGTCCTCAGGATATAATTATTTACATGAAAAGAGTTCATCTATCGGAATGGTTCCATGCCGCAGTCCAGCTGCAGCAGGATCCGGGGGGTCCCGAAGGTGGGTAAGGCGTCGGCGCGTGGAGATCAGGCAACTACACACCTCAGAGGATGGTGAAGCACTGATTCGTTTATTACAAGCACAAGTGGATTTTTATATTTTCTTTTTTGGCATAGATCAACATTCACAGGTGCATAGCATGATCAGTTAAGCAGAAAAAATCAATACAAAAGTAACCAGGAACAGTACGAAAGTTTCCAAGGATTCAGTTATATTAAACAAAGATTATTTTGACCAGGATACCCATAAATCAGACAATTAGAATTTCTCAGAATCTGTTCATAGGGCAACAGTATACGGTAGATTGAGCAGAGGCAATAAGGCCT
>PVKU01007066.1:70867-93391 GCA_004027475.1 Anoura caudifer | reverse complement strand
CCCTGGTGATCAGGATGCTCACAGAATTGGTTGATTTTGCTCACAAATTAGATGAACAAAGGAAGGCTACAATAAGTGAAAACACACAGGGAACCAACAGAGATGGGAGGAAAACTGGGACTCAAATCAATGGAGTGGACCAGAAGGAAGAAAGAAACAACCAAACAGAAAAGAAGGAAGAAACAAGAATTCAAAAAAACGAGGAGAGGCTTAGGAACCTCCAGGACATCTTGAAATGTCCCAACATCCGAATTATAGGGGTACCAGAAGGGGAAGAAGAAGAGCAACCAGTGGAATACTTATTTGAACAAATAATAAAGGAGAACTTCCCCAATCTGGCAAAGGAAATAGACTTCCAGGAAGTCCAGGAAGCTCAGAGAGTCCCAAAGAATTTGGACCCAAGGAGGAACACACCAAGGCACATCAAAACTACATTAGCCAAGATTAAAATGAAGCAGAGAATTCTAGAAGCAGCACGGGATAAGGGGACAGTCACCTACAAAGGAGTTCCCATCAGACTGTCAGCGGATTTCTCAAAAGAGACCTTACAGGCAAGAAGGGGCTGGAAAGAAGTATTCCAAGTCATGAAAGGCAAGGACCTACATCCAAGATTGCTCTATCCAGCAAAGCTGTCATTTAGAATGGAAGGGCAGATAAAGTGCTTCTCAGATAAGGTCAAGTTAAAGGAGTTCATCATCACCTAGCCCTTATATGAAATGTTAAAGGGACTTACCTAAGAAAAAGAAGATAAAAAATAGGACAGTAAAAAGACAGCAAACTCACAGATATTAACAACCACACCTAAAACAAAAGCAAACTATGCAAACAGCTAGAACAGTAACAGAAACACAGACATGGAGATCACATGGAGGCTTAGCAACAGGGGAGTGGGAGGAGGAGAGAGGGGGAAAAGGTACAGAGAATAAGTAGCATAGACGGTGGGTAGAAAATAGACAGGGGGAGGGCAAGAACAGTGTGGGAAATGTAGAAGCTAAAGAACTTATGACCCATGGACATGAACTAAAGGGGGGAATGTGGGTGGGAGGGGGTGTGCAGGGTGGAGGGGAATGATGGGGGAGAAATGGGACAACTGTAATAGCACAATCAATAAAATATAATTTAAGGAAATCTCAGTAGAATTTTGTTCAGATCAAGTCAGGTAAAATGGAACAAGTAATCATTCTGCATCAATATTTAAAATCACCCATGGCTGGTGTAGCTCAGTGGATTAACCGCTGGACTGGGAACCAAAGGGTCGCCTGTTCAATTCCCAGTCAGGGCACATGCCTGGGTTGCAGGCTAGGTTCCTATTGGGGGGCCATGTGAGAGGCAACCACACGTTGATGTGTCTCTCCCTTTCTCCCTCCCTTCCCCTCCCTAAAAATAAATAAAATCTTTTAAAAAATATTTAAAATCAACATGAGACTTGGACTATTAGTTCATGACATAAAGTCCTTGGAGTTTTAGCTGTCCATCATCCTAACATGAACAAAGTAGAGTGTGAAACTACTGACCAAAAGTCATTAAATCCTGTTAGTGGACACTTGTGTGCAGACTTAGAAGGAATGATTTTCGCAGTACTTGAAACACAAATAGCTTTTTGTTTTCCAAGGTTTCACCAGTTAAATCAGTGGCTGAAAATCAGAGATAAAAATCCTTACCTAATAGAGAAGTGGTCTATTGAACTGAACTGCCGCACAATAAAGTAACTGCTCGACAAAGTACTAAGACTCCTAACACTGAGAGAGATAATCAAGGATATTCCTGGCTGACAGAGGGAAGGGGGTGGAGGGACCGGATGGAAGGTGAAGGAATTACTCAAGGAACATACTTACATGTGTAACTCAGACAGACTAGTGAGGTGATGGCCAGAGGGCAGGGGGGCTGGGAGCTGGGTGGAAGCAGGCCAAGGGGGGTGAGGGAGAATGGGGACTTCTGTAACAGCGTAAACAATAAAACTAAAGGAAGAAAGGGAGTATTCCTGGATTATGTGACAGGTATCGCTAGAAGATCTCAAATTTCCTTTTAAGTCTTCAAGACCATATTGTTTTCACACCTAGAACATATATTGGGTAACAGCAAAATAAGACTTTGTATTGGCTATATCGCTATATAAAACTGATACCACAGAAAGATCCCTGATTAATAGAGAACCACCTTTATAAAAAGAAGTTTCATATACAATAAATAACAAAACACCACATTATGATGATCAACTTAGGCAGTTTCGCAGAACTGGTTACAGTAGGACTTATCTTCTTTAAAATCAAGACATTATTGTAGTAACATATGAGGTGGTTATTTTATGGGATTTCATTCTCCTTTTCTACACCTTGAGAAATTCTAATTTCATTTCAAGGCTTGGATCAAATATTTCTACTCGAGAGCACACTTTTGATGTAAAATGGGCATAAGTAAGATCTGTCCCTCAGGTTTGTTAGAGGTTAGATGAGCTGATCCACGGAAAGCACTGGCATATAAAGTTTATCTGAAAGTGTCAGCTAGTGCCCTGGTTAAAGTGCTCAGAGCTCAGCTGGTTAGAGCGTCATCCTCATACGCTCAGGTTGCAGGTTCCATCCCCGGTCAAGGCACATGCAATAAGCAACCAATGAACGCTCACATAGGTGAACCGACAAATCAGTGTTCCTCTCTCCCTCTCTCTAAAATCAATAAATGTAAGAATTAAAAAAAAAAACAAGATGTGGTCATCACAAGGTAGTTTAAAAGTGTTACGGTGGTTCACAGTAGGCTTCATTACATCGCTTGTCCCTATGTCGATTCATTGGTATCACCTTCTAAGCTATGAACACCTTGAACAGGGAAGGGCCACATCCTTTATCACATCCGTAGGGCTCAGCTCACAACAGTTGCTCAGTAACAATGTATTCAGTCTTACAGCAAAACTATGTTGCACTAACTAAAAAGTCATTCTGAAATTGGAAGAAATCTTTAACATACTTGTAAATCAGAAGACTACAACTCAGGATGATAAACTGACTTGTCAGGTTTTTTAAAAATTCCAAATCTAATCTTCTAGAGATTTCCTGTACAAAGTTGTTTCAAAGATCCTTGGAATGCTGGTGTCATGTAGCAACTGTGTTACATCCATTAAAAAATCAACCAAGCAAACCACTACCACCTTGTTAGACAACTAGGAATTAACTGATTTTGCTGGGGATGGCAATGTGCCCAGCTAAAAACCACCAAGTGTCTTTCGCATGCAGATGTAGCAGTGTGACTACCTTCGTGTCAAAACAAGACTTTTGACGGGTGCTTTGGAAAAAGTTGGAACTACGCGTAATTCATACGAAATGCTCCAGCCTGCTTCCGTGCAGACAGCTGCTCAGTCATTGCAACCATGGATCACAGCCCTCTCCCGGTTTTTAAAGCTGTACCTCAGTAACTATTCAGGTAGAGTGCAAGTATTCGGAAGTATAAGTGACCACTGCCTATTAGCCCACACCCACTATAAAATAAAAAATATAAAGGCAATTTCTCACTGGATTTCCAGGCCTCAGCTATACACGCATTTCCAGTGTTAGCTTGCCACCTTGTGGCCCCTCATCCCGTGCAGTTGGGTGTCTGAGCACCACCTACGTGAAGGCCTAGGAGACAGATGAGCTTTATACACTCGCATATCGTTTTAAACTGATTTTATATGCAGCGTGTGAGTTAACCGTGCATCTCCAATTTCACTCCCAGACCAACTTCCTTCCGGAAAAGGCTGACAAACCCCAACTCAGAAAGACAGATGCTAGCTAGCGACAAGTGGATGACCTAATTTTAAAACAAGCTCTGAGACAAAAAAAATTAAAAAAAAAATCTGAATATTTGTTGAATAAAACATTCATACGTGTTTCCTGAAAAGGAGTGTACCTAATTTCTTTGGTGAAGCCAATGTAAACACAGCCCCTTATAAAGATGGGAAAGCAACATGGTAACAGGATTGAAACACGGAAGGGATCACTAAAGCCAAATGGTGACAAGACCTTTCTTCCCACTCCGGCAAGATTACGAGTCCAGACCATGTCTGCTGACTCTGCTGGAGGTACACACACACACACACACACACACACACACACACACACACACAATTTTAATTGGTAAGTCTCCCTTCAAGCAGCATTCCAGGGACTGTTAGCCCAAGAACACATGGATTTCTTAGATGAGCCCGGTCTATAAATAGAAGCTCTGTGGCAATCAACTCCCACGCCAGCTGCTTCCATGACGGTGACTGAACGAGCGGACATGTGAGGAGCTCAAGGCGGTGTGTGACGCAGAATTATTTATTAAGTATTATATAGCCCTTACTAGAGAAAACCACAGTTCAGTCGTGGGCTCCCCAAACCTCCTTTCCAGGGTCTTGGGGCTCAGCCCTTTGCAACCGCTGCCCCAGTGAGCTCCAAAGTTTGCAGGCTGTGCAGGTCACGTAGGCTCTTCGGTGTTGCACTTCTGATAAAGGCTGCATACAATGTTATAGCTTAGTCAGTGAAATGGGAAAAAAGGGGGAAACCTGTCCTCCCCGCAAATAGCCAAGCATTCCAGCCTGTGGTTTTAGGATAAAAAATTCAGATTTTCTGTCATTGTAGAGCAAGTAAAGCGAGAGCAAGAGAAACACACAGTGGAAGTGTTGGGATTACACACACCCATGATTTTGTGTTGGAAGGGCCCACACCATTACCAAGCAGAAAGTTCTGGATCTTTCCCTTTGGCAAAGCAGCTGTTTGTCGTCTCTCGTACTTCTGGCTCTCCTACTTTAGCTAGGAGCCGCTGTGGGACCAAGATTTTATTGGAGTAAACTTGAGTTGCTTCAGTTTCTCATTTTACGCTGATAACAAAGTAAACTACATCCTAAAAAAGTTTTTGAAGACATCAAAGCATGGCATAAAATGTGAAAGGACTTACAATTTCACCCGAGTTATTTTGAAATAAGTGTATCAATCACACTGCTTCTCGTATTTGCAACTTCCCCACGTAAACCTGCCGCCCCCACCCCAACCCTGCTTTAAATGGCAGTACCTTCAACCAGCAGGGCGGCCGAGAAAGCCTTCCCAACCAGCAGTCCCGTGTTGCAGGGTTGGTGGTGCCAACCCAGTCTCCTTGTCAGTAACTGTCCATAAAATGGGGCTCCTGACTTTCTTATCCTCATGGTGCCTGGGTTAATCACAGTTTAAATCGCAACCCCCTGCTGCCATCACAGGTTTGTAACATTTCGCCAGAGGGCACGTATACTTGGGTGAAAACTTTGCAGTACTCCAGTTTTAAGCAGCCGTAAGTGGACTGAGTACATACACCAAGGCTGGATTTCAAATTTTCAAATAATGTGATGAGTTTATCTAGCCAAGTGGGTTTCTTTAGGCTTAGAAGCTGCACACAAGTACTACTAAAACGACTTGGCTGTTTGAACATTTGGATCGTATCGATTGCAAGTGTACTGGAAGTGAGAGATTGACCGATTCCTGGAATATTCCACCCCCCTTTCCGTACTTAAGTGTCCAGGTGTCAACACCTTGAAGCACCCACATAAAAGGGGCTACTTCTGCTTGGCAAAGGGCAAGGGGCACTCAAAGACAACTCACAGGTACCGGTTTCCAATGAAGGATTTCCTGGTGTGACTGCTCCTCAATAGTTTAAACCCACCGTGTCCTCAGAAGCCCAGCGACTTCTTGGACACCTCGCTTCTGGAGCGGGGCTTGGCACAGGAGGGCCATTGTCATCCCCGATGCCCCAATGCCATTCCTCCCCAGCTTCCGGGGGAGGGGGGCAGGAGCATCTGAGGGATCCAGGTGAGGTAGCACTGCAGCCCGTGTGAGCGCAGCTTCCTAAGAACACTCTTCTGCCGTGCCCACGCTGTCTGCGGGGACACAGGCCCCTGGCCGCTAAGCCGGCCGCACACCAACCCGAGGCCGCGGTTTCGGCTACCGCGCTCCCAGCACCCAGCTGACTAGGGCGTGGAGCGCGCTGGCGGGAACCTGTTCAACCCCTCGCAACCGCTTCCCGGCTCTTTCACCCTTCGCTTCTTCGGTTTAAGAGGACGCGACCGCAGCGCGTGTCTGCGCTCCCTACCTTCGTCAACAGCCACCTTTCACGGCTCCAGAAGTTCAAATTGTGAAACCGACATGAAGCTGCTAACCAAGCACGTAAATGTGGGTCTTTTGTCATCTATAAATTTTCTTAATACTGTTTCTAATGACCTGGGGAGAACTTGCTTCAGTAACCACCTTTCACAGCCTCATTTCAGCTGAAGACACCAGGCCACCCATGACCTCAGCGGGCTGTCGACGCTCCCCAACCAAGGCAGGCGCTGGTGCTGATCCAGTTTACCTGGTTCCCGCTCTCGGCTGTCACATGCCTTTCCTCATCTTACACAAGCTCCTCATCTTACAAGGGTTGAGAGTTCCTAAGCCTTTCGTGTAGTTCTCAGCAGTGCCTGCCACACAGTAGCAGCCCACAAACATTAAATGTTACGACCACTTGCTTATTTGCTACGCAGGACCTGGGCCAGGGAAAGCTAGACACAGCAGGTTCCTGTTAGACGTGGCTTGGCCTTGAAGAGAAGTATTCAAAGCTTACCTTTCCTCTTGGCCAGAAAATAGGACTTTCTGCTATCTATAGTTACCGTTCTAATCTCCTCCCACCTTAATCCGTGGATGCCGTTCAACCCTGCTCGTTATGCTTCTCAAAAAGGGTCCCCGTTGCTGCTTCACAAATTTATATTCTGCAACTTAATCTGAATTTCACCTGCATCCCCCAAGACGGCTGGGCCAAGCGGATACGCTGAAGCTCTCCCAAATTCTCTGCATGCGCCACCCGGCCAGGAGGCACTCCACTTGTCTGCTTAACCCAGTTTCCACTGGATTCATCTTCTGGGCACAGCACAATAAACTAAGACAGAAGTTCTTCAACTTTCTCAACTCCAACCTCCTTCGTTTACATTTTAATTCAGCAATCTACTTCCATGGCTATTTCCAGACCCCGCAAGCTGCATTACTCCCAAAATCTTCAATTTCGATGCTTTAGTCTCTCATGCCAATTTGTTGACCTCACTTCTGTTACGCACCCCCCCCCCCCCAACACCGTGAGACCTCCAGGCCCTCGGCCACTCCCTCTTCTTGTTGGCTGTTTCCTAATCCTAACCAGACTCGACTCCCTGACCCAATACCCAAACTGGGACTACGCAACCTCTTCCTCCCCCACTCAAGCCGAGGAACACAACTGGACGCCACGTAATCACGCGGTGCCACATTACGCTTTCACAGGGCAACTGAGTGAACCCTGCTCACCAGTAATTCTTGTTCCCTCTTCCACTTGGCTCCCTCTTCCATTCACCTCTGCCTTCACCATTTATACCGATTTCCTAATCGTCCAAGGCTTGCTGTTGGGCAGGTTTTTTTTTTAAAATTTCACCACAAGCAGCTCACCACCATTTCTACTTAGCAGATTTAGTCTAAGAGGAAGGCCCTTTCTCCTGGGCAGTGCTGATACCTCCACCTACCTATGTTCTTGGGACTGGGCTCTACCTACTACTCAGTGTCAACTCTGAGCTCCTCAGTGGGTACCTGGAGTCTCGAGACTCCGCAAACGATCCAGACTAACCTTAAAAGCCTCCAAATATGGCCGGGGATTAACGCATTTCCTTTTCTTTAGAGCAAGACACGTAAGTAATTCACGGCCCTCATTTCCTTGGTGAGCTCTCTCGTCATTCCACTGAATGCAACTGGACAAACCAAAGCCACTAAGACTTCTCTAACGTGGCCAGCATCGGTTAACTGCACCACCCTCCTCATTCTTAGTCTTACCCGATCTCCAGGGGCACTCGGTAGGTCCATCCGCACTCCATCCTCCTCCCTTCTGGCTTCCGTAACTTCACCTCCTTCCCCGATTCTCACCTAATCCTTTCGTCTCAAGTTTTCTTTGCTAATTTTCCCCCTGCCACTAAGTGTTGGTGTGCCTCCAGGTTCTCTTCTTGCAATCCATCCTTCGCTACATTCTTGCTCCTTCTTTCAATTCTAGCAAATTTATTAAGCTTTTACTATAGCTCAGATTCTGGGCTAAATGCTCGAGAGAGAAAAGAAAAAGAATGCTTGTCCTCAAGGAGTTTGCTGTAGCTTCAGACCCCTATAAAGGAACTGATTACCATACTTCTCTGCCTTCCTGACCCAGAAGTACCTCTAACTCAACACTAACCTTTACTTCAACCCCGTTCCTTTCCTCCTTCCATCACCACTCAAAATTACCCAAGCCAGAAACTTACGTATTCTGTAACATATGCTATTGCTCACCTTAACCCCTACCTACCAAATCCTTCTCACTGGCACTGCGATATGCTATTTGCCTAAAATTTTAAAAACTGGTGATGATACCCCCCAGAATCTATTTTCTCTCCTTCGAAACTTATTTCAAAAGTAGGTGTTTACACATTGCTGTCCACCCTCCTAAAAATGGCTTCCATCCAAACCAAGTAACTGTAAAGGTCCTGATCACTTTCCTACCATCACATCCAAAGGACAGTTTACAATCCTTACCTGAGCATAATGTGACAGAATTGAACACTTCCTTAAAGTACTTCCATCCTGCTCACCTCACAACCCCCGCCCCCCTTCTTTTAATGTACCTTAAAATACCGAGTTGCTCGGAGTTGAGCTCTGAATCCTTCTCTGCACCCGCTGCCTAGGCGACCATCCTCACGGCACTGCTGCGCAACCTCGCCTGCCTGAACGAACAGGATGTCCTCAACCACGGCCACGCTCCGGACCTCCCCGCTCCCCTCATCCCGTAATGACCACGTCCTGCCTAATGTTCTAGCATCTCTCAAGGCTGCCCACCCTTGTCCCTCCGCCAGCACCACTCTACCGCAAGACGGCACCCACCCCTCCCTGGATGACTTGGACAGCCTCCCCGTCTCTAACCCCCCCACTGGAATGCTCCCCCACCACAGTGCACTTTTAAACCGCAGGTGTTAAGAATCTCACTCTTTTGCTTACCACTCAGATGTGAACCCTAGACCTAAAACACTGTGCGACCCGGCTCTTGCTTACCTTTCCTCATTCACTCTAAATTCTTTACCAGCTTCTAGCCACTTTCTTGAAAGCTATTCCTATCAGAACTGACCTTGGCCTAGTTTTCTCTGCCTCCCCAGCCTCTCCTCCTCAATTGCTTTCCTCCACCAGACCACACAGCATCACATTCTCCCCCTATTTACTACACATCTTTACGATCACCTTGCACTGTGTAGATTCTGAGCTCCGAGTCAGAATCGTGTTCACCTCATCCCCCATTTAAGCATTCGATACATTTTTAAAATTCATACATACATATCCAAGGTACTGGACTAGGCTCTTGGCATAGAATGGTAGGTGACCTAACCAGAAAGGATTTTGCCCTTGTGCAAACGATAGTACAGTAATTGGGGCAGGGAGTTTAAAAAAAAAAAAAAAAAAAAAGCAGGGAGAAAAAGCAATCATAACTTGTGGCAAATGCTGTCTTTCTAAGTCCGTTCAGTGCTGTAATGGAGTGATCAGTCATGGAGCCAGAAGCCTAAGACCTGGAGAATGAGCGAGAAAACGGCATCCTGAGAACAGCCCGCACGAGGGCCGTGAGCAGGGAAAGAGCTGGGCTGGTCGGAGGGGGTCCAGAGAAACGAACGCCACCACAACGCAGTGAACAGAGGAGACGAACACAACAATCACAGTAGAAAACCCAAACCGTGTCGTTCAAGGGAAGTGTGAAATAGCACATGAACTCCTGAGTCCTGCAACCTCAACTATTACAGAAGGAATCAACCTAGCTGCCTGGTGGGTGGTATTCTAGCGTAAACTCTCTAAGGGGAATGTTATAGTGGTCTTGGCAAAAAGTAAGGGATCTGGATGAGACATGAAGAGCAGAAAGGGCTCCTTTTGCTTACGGTGTAGAAATAACTGTAATTGTGACCAAACACAGGGTACGTACCTACACTGATTACTATGGCAACATTAAAGAACATCAACCGAGAAACTCAGGTAGCGACTTCACTTACCCAGATAAAGAATACCAAGAGAGGGACAGATTGAAGGCAAGGTGGGAGGGAAACAATGATTTGGGTGTGATCTGTTAACTACAAGGGAGACAGCTGAGTACAAGCCTGAAAAGGCCTGAGAAGCCCATGAAAAGTCTGATCTTAGAGACAACACCAACCTCCACAGAACAGACTAAACCATCCAGAGAGAGAAGACATACACAACAAGCCCAAAGGTCAGGTACTGGGAGAGAAACTAGAGTTGGAGTCAGTGATGGAGCAGCCAAAAAGCATAGCGGGAAAACTGAGAGAGAAAATGTCAAGAGACCAAGACTATTTCACAGAGGAACTCATCGCCCTACTGAGAGCTTCCTGGGCAGCGAGGAAGGCAGAGAAAAGAGCCAGCAGACACGGGACCATGAAGAGACTGGCAATCGGGACGAAGCAGTTTCAGGGCAGCTGAAGGGGCAGGCAAAGTGGCAGCAAACCGCAAGTGGGGAAATGGGGTGTTTCGAGAAGGCAACTCAATTAGCTATGACGGGGACCGAATAAAAGGCAGCCCCTTCTTTCAAGAGCAGCAGCTGCTACGGCGTATTTATAAGCTTTTGGAAAGGATATAGTAAAGGAAGGCTGATGAAACAAGAAAAGCTAATTAAGTTTTGAGGTGAGCAGGCGTGGGATGCAGACCCTTCGAGGAGCAGCTGGTTTGTGATAAGACAGTGCAGATACACATCGGTTTGTAAATTTGATGGTGGAAAAGCTGAGAAAATTCCTATTAAATTTATTTTCTCAGCAAAATGTGATTTAAAGATATTCAGATGAAGGGAGTGGGACTATTGAGTGACAGAGTATATAATATAAATCATTTGTTTGTGGAAGTTAGTTACAATGTAACCACAGAAAAAAATGTCATGCAGTTTTTAGATAAACCTGCCTGGTGAAATGATTTTCTCCTTTCAACTGCTCAAGAGTAGACAGGTTTTGAGATTTTTTTCCTAGAGCATCACAGAGAGCAGCCTGCTTTCAGAATATTAGCAAAGGAGTGTGTATCAGAGGGATCTAATTTCTAAGCTAACAAGCTGAGGATGGGAGCTGGCGGACAGGTGGCAAGCGGTAGGATTAACTGATTAGATGTGGTAACGTGTAATTGTTTTTTTAGTGGAAGTACCTCAAGATGAGCTGGAAAACATGTGATTAGAGAAAGAGGATCTTGAGTCCAAGAACTGGAAGTAAGAGACTTTGATTACAAGGCACAGGGCTCCTACTTACGGGAAAAAGATCCTTGACATGAGATACCTGGACTGAGGAAGGCCGCCGGGAAACACCGTTTGGTTCACTGAATGGTAGTGTCCAATGGCACAGGTAGTAAGTAGCTATGAAAGTTTAAAACACTTACAGGGAATGGGCCTGTGAAACTCTACTAGAGCTACCTGGGTATCTCTGCGATGAGGTGACGCACAGGCAGAAAACTGCTGGATGAGGAGTCGGCCACACAAACACAGGAATGAGCATTAAACCAAGGAGGCACCAGGAGTAAAAGCCCTCAGCTGGGGGGCGTAGCTTGGTGTGCGTTCAAAGAGATGGAAACACTGCGGAAAGGGGAAGTAGGTGTAAGTGGAAAAACAGGCAGGGACTTGAAGGAGATGAGAATTTAACCAAAGCGCACTTACTTGGCATTCAATAAATATTTATATGCAGTGATATCCAAAACACCAACAATCAATACAGTCAATCAACTGGAATGAGTGAACCGACCAGTCGGAATCACCACTTGTGAACAGGTAAGGCAGCCACGTTGGTGCACCCCTGCTGATTATCACCCCTGGCGGAGTAAGTGCCCTTGCAGATCGTCCCCCGAAGTCTGCTCCTTAGAAGGCTTCTTCAGAGGTACGAACCTAAGCATTTAAAAACTGTGACGGAGACCTCACCTCCAACCCTCTGATCTCACCACCACACACGTTCTGAAACGGGCTGCCTCACTGCCCGGCTTCTCAACGCCCCTCACACCCGCCAGTTTCTTTCTCAGGCCCATTATCGTTCTTCTGGCACCCACGAGTTTTTGAGTGGACTATTTCAAGTCTCTGCTTTTAATCTCCAACTTACCCAATTTATTCTTTATACAGCTAATTAGCTTTCTAAAATTGGTACCTGATCAAATTGTTCGCCTGAAGCGCATTCAGTAACCACCAAAAAAAGATGAAGGCTAATACGGCAAACACAAGAACCTTAAGCCCATGGCCCACCTGCCTCACGGCTTTTCCAACTGCCTTTCCACACGGGCCACTTGCAACACCACGAATGCGCCATGTCCCTTTCACAGGTCCACGCCTGGAGTTTCCTTTTCCCCTCTGACCTTGTGATGTCTGCTCATTCATCTGTCAAGACTCATGTCATCTACAAGACTCTGTAACTGCTAACCTCACCCCCTAAAAAACCCCAGCCTTTTTCCTTGGATGTCTTCAGCTGTACTCTTCATGCACTTCTTCATCAACAGCTACAGCAACTGTATTTGCTAACGTAACAATCAAACTTGCCTTGTAAAACCCTACCTCTGTCCAGCTCTTTAGAATAATTTAACAATGCTGAATTTAACTCTGCTAAAAATTTCCCACACTGTTGTATTTCACTGAACACAATGATTTTAAATAATTAACATGTTCTGATCTGCAGATTCAAATTTTGGGGGGTTTGGAAGAGGGAGAAAACACAAATTTTTCATGATGAAATCTCAGGCAAATTTAGGCTGGAGGAAAAATGTATCTCAACACAAATGACTGAGAAAAAGTATACCATGAAAAATATATAATTTATGATTCTTTTTTAATACTTAGGCATTACATTCCATATCAAATTTTACCAACATGCTAGTCTATAAATTCATATTTATTTTATACCATAATTTGATTTCTCTGTTCCATGCTAAAAAGCCCCCTCTTCCATCATAACTTTTAGCATACAGAACCTGAATATAAAAAATTTAACTCAGTGTTGGCAACCTCTTTTCCCTAACATACAGGAGGAACGGTTACAAAAATGTCTAGTGGTCAATTTTATGTTAAATGAGCAAAGGAAAAGCCCCAATACATCGGCATTTTCACTTAACGGGGTCATCACCACATTCGTCAGAGACAAACCTACTTGCTACTGCGCTACACAGGGCAGTGTGCCAAACGCCTGCCTTTAAGAGCTAGATCAACTTTGAAGAAAACTGTACGAAAACGTAAGTTGTTAACAAAAGTTTAATATTAAAATTACTCAAAGTTAAGTTATTGTTAACTTAGGAAAAAAAACATGTATTTATCACCCATAAGAACTTTTATTTTAATAAATAACAATGGATTTACCAGAGGATAGGGATTTTAATGTATCAAGTTTTATGCATATTGGTAATAAACCTTAAGGAGGTGAAACCAACTATTCAATATAACCAATTAGGCCCTAAAAATAAAACTGTAACACTTGCTTATTTATTCAGAGTACCAGCAATTTCAGTTAATGTTAAGTGCTTCATTTTTCCTGCAACTCTGATGTCGCACAGGGAATAAACACATTTTCATACCATCACAATCCCATCAATATCTCAGGCTAATAATATTGTGAATGCAACTGGTTTATAACAAACACAAAGTCAAAAATCAATTCTACCATTCATGGCAAACAGAAACAAGTCAACTTGAAAGGATATTTTCTTTTGTTTCCAGCACTGATTTCAGTTGGACTTCAAATGAAGGTCATAAACGCTCCTGAAATAACTTCTATCTGTGGCTGTGAATCCACAGTATAAATATGGTGAATAAAGCCAAACTATAAGAGCTAACCATATACTGAATAACCAAAATAATCAGCTATAACAACTAATACTGCTCTGGAAGACCAATCTAATGAAAAAAGCATCATTAGATATGGTGGGAAAATACAGACAAATCTGTACAATCTAACATCTATAAACAGTAAAATCAAAAAATCCAACTTCCTTATAGAAAGTGTTTCATCTATGTAATTATAAATGTTAAGGACTCTTGCATTTTATAAACACAAGATGGGCTCAATTTGATGATACCAATTTTAAGGTTTATAAAAATGTTTAAAAAAATTTTTCCACAAAAGTTTATACAGTTTAAAGCTATACACCAATCTATAAATCTCAAAATATGGAAAAACAAACCTTTATAAGATCACATGTATAAAACAAGAAATGAAATGCGGTTTTATTTAAGGCAATACTGGGCTACTTCACAAATCACCACCTCAAATATTTACACTGCTCCACACCACTAGTTTCTATCACGTTCACAGAGGATTTTTTAAAATACCAAATGTCTGTCATCTCTGATGTAAATTATTTACTCACATTTCCATTACATTTCAGGGACTCATCTTGTATGTGTCCAATCAGAAGCACTGGGGGGAACCTGTAACTACAGGAAACTGCTAAGGAATCTGCTTTAGGCTCACATGACACCACCCCAAACCGGATGGCAGATTTACAAAGCAGAGCAAGGTGCTGCTATCATGTGCCTACTTTGTGAAAAGTAATTCTGAGATCTTGTAAATAAATGCTTTATGTAAAAATCAACGAACTATGGCAGAGTTTCTAGTTTCCATTCAAAAATCCTTAATTTAAAACAATGAAAGTTTTAAAAACTTGATTACTTAGTTAAAAATTAAAATTCCAAATATAAACGTGTCATTTAATAGTTTAGAATTACATACTGCTGGTGGCAGCAAATGATTTACAATAATAAATATATACAAAAAAGATATCTACAAACACAGTTCTGTTATACATGAGCAGTGACCTGGTGAAACATAGCAATCACACAGATAATTCATCTTAGTTCATAAAAAGGGCAACTGGTTGATAAAAATTTGAGGTTAAGCTCAGTATTTACATTAACTGAAGTTTTGATTCTGTTCTTCAAGTCCCATAGGGATAAAAAAAAGTTTTACATGACAAAATGCCATGCTTTTTTTTTTTCTTTTTTGGCCAAGTTAATTCATGTCTACAAAAAGAAAATAACAAAAAAAAATTCACAATTCTAGCATGCTTGATGACTTTCTATTTAAAATAAAATTGTAGATGATGTATCTATAGTACGTTAGTTATCAGTACTGCCCTCGCCCTGCGGCTTTACCAATTTCTTTCGTAACAGACACAGACGGATCATTTGAACGTACTTCAAGTTTCTTCAGACTGACGGTAGGTTTCATTTCCTGAAGTTGCTTTAAGACAAGCTCAGTGCAATCTTTCAGAGTCTTGTCTAAAACAATTTTTACATTGTCACTGCACTGAAGCTGTGATGGATTGGCAAACTGTACAAAGGTTTCACTTTCTTTGTTATTACAGATATGATTTCCACTATTCACAGCAGTTTTGTCGATATTTTTTCTTGAATTTGAATGGGATCCTTTTTTATTTCCACTATTTGGATGGTCTTTGTCAGTATTTTTCTTCTGCTTCACTGCAGACTCCTCGAGAAACTTCAGAAACGATACCTCAAATCCCATTGGTTTAAATGAGCTCCAGTCGAAAGACGCAGGATGCTCCTCAGTGGTTTGAATTGCAACAGCAGTTTCTTCTTCTTTACGCACATCAGTTACCTCAACGGCTGGTGCTGGTTCAGCCTTTTCAACTTTCCTCTTTTTACTTTGGGAGACATTTTTTTCTTTATTAACTCTCTTCAAATTACTTGCTTTTTGCTTTTCTGACTGGCAGGGATTATCTTCCTGAAAATCAATTTTTACATTTGAAGAGGTATGAACTTGGGTCTCCACACTTGTGTTGTCTTCATTTATTAATTTTGTAATAAATAATTCTGTGAGCTCATCCATTTCATCCTTTTCATTTTTTACAACTTCCTTCTGTGGAACTGTAGTTGTTCTTGAGTTATCATTGCTCTCCGATACACATGTGTCAGATTCCTTCACATTGTTCTTATCAATTTCTGGCTGACAAGTTTCCTTTAATTGTGAGTTGCAACACCGTTTGAAGACAATAAGAAGATTGCGGTGTTGTGATGTAAATGCCTTAGATAATTTATGGCATTTATAATGTCTAATTATATTGCTTTCACTTGTAACAACCGATGTACACCCCTTTATCATACATGGATACTGGGTTACAAATCTGCTTGTACATTCAGATAAGGCATCATTTCTAGCCTTTATAGAATAGACATGCTTTCCACGTTTCAGAGAATAAGGCTTATTTTCTTCAATTTGTACAATCTTTGCATTCTTGTTTTCTGTATTATTTTTTTTCTTTCGTTTGGTCTTAGGAATTTTGGTTACTTCCTTTCCAGATTTGTGTTTTGTCCCCCGATGTTTAGACTTTGTCTTTTCTTGGTTTGCTTTGCTTGATATGTTTTCCTGACCAGGTGTCAGCCTTCTTGGCCGAATCAAATGAGCTTTATGTTTGTCATTATGCTTATTAAAAATGTGCCGAAGGAGGTTCGACCGCGTGGCATATACGCGGTCACAGCCTTCGCAGTCACACTTGTAGACGCCGTCTTCTTCAGTTTTACTGCCCCTTACCCCAATTCCATGGTCTGCCTCAAGATGAACGACATAGTTCAAGTATGTCGTAAATGAAGATTTACACTCTAACTGGTCACATGAAAATTTTCCAGCATCCACAGAAGCAGTCATGCTTTCAATTTCCTCAGGAGTCATCTCATGAAGTTTCATATAGTGTTGGATCAGGCCAGTAATTGCTTGGAAAATTCGAGAACAGTCACTCACCTGACATCGAAATTCTTTCACAGTTTGTTTAGTTTCAATTTCTTCACCTTCTTTACCAGCTTCGCTTTCCTCTTCAACCTCTGCAGAAAATGCAGGCAGATCCGATTTGTGTACAGCCTGGTAATGCAGAATTAAGTTTTGTTGTATTGTAAAGGCAGCAAAGCAACCCTGATGAACACATCGGTACGGTCTGTAGGGACTGTATCTCGTTGGGAACTCAAGGGACTGAGAAACTGGCTTCTTACGTTTTTTCTCCTCCTTTTCTTTTTTATGTCTCCTAATTTTCCGTCCTTTGGTTTGCATGTCCGTGGGAGAATTTGTGTTACACTGTTCTGAAATAACTGTAATCACCTGTGAAGAACTTTCTGTTTTCTCAGGACTTTTTTTCCCTACAAGTTGTTTCTCTGGAATCACTGCTGTATTACTGAAGGCATTTTCCTTCATTGCCCCCAATCCCAAAGCAGACTGGAGTTCCCTTTTATTTTCCTCTGTCGTAACTAGCTGCCTTTTTACTTGTGTTACTCGTGGGGCTGACAAATTTTCACTCTGAGATTTTCTTCCATAAGGTCTTTTTATTTTTAACTTTACCATTTCCTCTGTTGTAAAATGATGTACCAACTGACAGTGTGCCCGGAGATTAGAATTCCTGGTAAATGTTTTCGTACATGTAGGTACTACACATTTAAATGGAGCAAATTTCAACTGATTCTTCTTAATCTCAAGAATCATCTCTGGCGTGTACTGGTGGATTTTGCCGTAGTGCTTAAACAAAGCATCCTTTGTCATAGCGCTGTAGCTGCAGCCTTGGTTTTGACACACGAAGGGCTTATTAACTTTGTCTCCGAACTGAGTGTTACTTAGCATTTCAGAAACTGGCTGAACAACTGTAACGTTTGGAATTGGTTTAACAGGAGCAGGAGTCAGTGTCACTGACGTATTTATTAGGACACACTGGGACGCTGGAGTGGATAGGTCGTTTTCTAATTTTAATTTCTGTAACCCTTCTAAAATTTCCTGCACTTGATCCTCCTTATGTAATACTTCAGACTGAGGAACGTTACTTTTTGCCGGCATGACACCCATGAGGGAGGAAAACTGAGAAGTACCAGGTAATTTGCTGTTCTGGGCAGTGCTCACCGAAGGAAGTGGGATGGTATAATTCAGCTGAGCACTCTGTGGTGTTTCACCAACACCCTGAGATCCATTTTTTACCTCAAGTATTTGAGAATTCATAGCACTTTTAATAATTTCAAGAGTCTTTTCAAAATTTTGTATGACACTGTCTTCGGAAATCTGCAAGTCAGAATTCACTGAACTTGCGCATGAATTCAAAGCCATCATTTGGGAATCACCATTTTCAGTTTTTAACGGTAAAGGAGCTAACACTGTATGAGACTCAACATTGGTTTTGAAGTTTTCTTTCACATCAGTCATAAATAACTGATTATCCACAGTATTTAATTTCTGTGCTAGATTTTCCACCAAACCCTGAGGTTCACAATTTGGAATTACGTTTGAATGAAGGTTAGTAGTTGGCATTTCAATACTCTTCGCTATAAGTCCCACTGTGGTTAAGTCACTTGTTCCCAAGTTTTGGGAAGCGTTAGGCGCAATTAGCGGAGGAGTAACTTTCTTTCTTCTCTTAGAAGCACTGTTCCCCTTTTTGTTTAAATGGCTGGACCTTGTGTTCTGAGGACCACTTATAACTGAAGCACGTGCACTATTACTGGTAAAATTCTGTGATGGCCCACTAGAGTTAGGGAATGTACTAGAGCACAAACCGTTTTCAACAGTTTTTAGCAGTAAGTCATTGGCTGGGAAAACAGGCAAACTGCCGCATCCCTCGACGGAGGGCGTTTCGGAGCTGGGCGGCCCGTTCTGGCGCGCCAGCAGGGGGCCGGGATGGCACGCAGACTGCAGCAGGGGCGGCGGCGCTGCCGGATCCGGCATCACCGCCGCACTCACCTGGGCCGCATCGGAGACGCAGCCCGCCGGAACGTGAGGGAGCATGTCGGTGCCTTCGAACGCGCTGGGAATGCCAGCAGTTTCCAAAGCCTGTTTAATAATCTCGCTTCCTTCCTGACTAACACCTGCGCTGAAGTTAGTCACAGCAGCCCTAGGAAATGTATTTGGTAAAAATGCTGAACGATTTTCAGCAGCAAGAAGTTGCAGGAACGATGGATCTTTAAGACACGCCTCTGGGTCGAAGGCAGACCGCTGCGGCTGCTGCACGTTCACCGCGCTCGTTGAGAGAATCATGCTGGCAAGGAGAGAAGGCTGCCCGTCACTCTGCAGCAGCTCTTGAGCGATCTCTGCCCCATCCAGCGGTTTGCAGTAGGACCGCTTGGACAGGTGTCCGCCCAGGGATCTGGGGTTGGTGAAAGCCCTGTAGCACCTGCTGCAGATGAACTTCCCGTCTCTGATAATTGCGGGCCACTTGGCCCTCTTATTGTGCTTCGGTTTTCTTTCCTTCCCGTTGGGGCCCCGCCCACGGTCCTTTTTAACTTTCTCAGGAGCAGACTGTGGGGCACTGGCGCTGCTGAAGTCATCGGCAGCATTTACTTGCGAGGGAAAACCCGCATTCTCACCGCCGCCCCCTTTGAGAAAGGAGGAGTTGGCGTTCCCCTCCATCTGCGAGGAGAAATGATGCGGGTTGTTTTCCAGGTGGGAGAAGACAGAGTTCGTCCCACTGCCGGCCGGTGAGGGGAAGAGGGACACCGCACCGCCTTCTGCAGGCAAAGGGAGGAAGGGGTCGGAGCCGCTGTCCATACTCAAAGGCAGAACCGTTTTGGTCAGCTCTTCCACTTGTGCTGGCAAGACAGCACCGGGCAGGTTTCCCATCTGGGACCCTAACACACCACCACCTTGTTCCCGTTTATCCTGAGGAGGTGTATTTGGGTTCATGACGCTCTCCACTGAGGGCAACAGCGGAGCGGACACACTGGCTAACTGAGCTGGGAAAATGGGAGACGGGACATCCTGCAACTGGTCCGAGCAGGTAGGGTTCCCACTGGCTTTGGTCTGCGGTATAAAAAATGCACTGTTAGAGCTGCTCACCTGTGATGGCAAAAAATAAACCAACTTTCCGTTACTTGGTGCATTCAGGTTGTTAGATTTCTGACCTTTCTTACTCTTGCACTGCACTTTAAACGCAGCGTACTGGTCAGGGTGTGCCGTCTTCATGTGCTTCCCAATGCTCTGGGAAGAGTTGTAGGTCCGAGTGCATCCCTCGACCTGGCAGCTGAACCTCTGCACGGGTGCTCTCGGAGGCACCGATGGCGTCCCTATGGAACCACTCAGGCTGGGCTGTGGCGGAACAAACGCGATGCTTTCTAACGTCTTTAGAGGCAAATTACAAAGACCGGGCGACGTTTTAACACTACCTCCACAGTCAAACTTGGATGTTGGTAAGCTGGTTTGAAATCCTGCCTGATTCTGCACAGAGAAGTTCATCAAGCTGTTCACTTGTTTTTCTAAGTTTTGTGGGGAGAGGTCTTCTATTTTGAGGGTTTCTGAATTTACTAAAGAATTCTGAGTAATCCGGACTTCATTAAAGCAATCCTGTTCTTTTCTTTCCTGGAAACCTGGATGACACAAATCGTTACAAGAATCTTCAACTACTGTACGTAGATTTGTGCCCAGTGACCCAGCAGTGGCCCCCACGGTTGAGTTTTCTTGCTTTCCAAAGTGATCCTCGACGCCCTGATTGAGGGACACCTTGATGGACACAGCCACTTCACTGGCCTGCAGCAGAGGGGCAGCAGCAGCAAGGCCTCCCAGACCATTCGACAACGGGTCCTCGGCACGCCCGAGCTCGGAGGCAGGGGTCCGGTCTTGCCTGGCCGCAGGTGCTTCCGCCTCACTTCTGTCCCAAGTCTCACCTCTACCTGCTGGCGAGGTGGTGTCCGTGTTTTCCGAAGAAAGCCCGGACCTCTCCTTCTCGGTGCTCCCTTCCGAGTTCTGACTCACTCTGGCAGGCTGAACGGAAGCTCCAGAGGAAGCAAGCTGCTCTTCCGGAGGCAGCACTTTGTCGGGGGCACTGTGCTCATCCAGATGCTTTTCCAGCTCACTCTGAGAGCGATACACTTTACCACAACCTGCGAACTTGCAAGTGTAGGTATTATAATGCTGTGCTTCATGGTCGTACAGTAAGTAAGCTTCCGAAAAAATTCTGCCACATTTAGGAAACATACACTTCGCTCTGAAGACCTGATGTTCCCTTCGGTGGGTCAGGAGCTCCGCGTAACTGTTAAACCCAGCCTTGCATTTCATCTGTATACAGATGTATGGCTTACTGCCACAGTGCATCTGCAAGTGATCGTTGAGATGGGTGACACTTACGAAGTGCCGTCTACAGTACTGGCAGATAACCTTTTTGCTTTGCATTTCGAGAAAGCGCTTGGCATCTTCACTATCCTTATGCCCCTTTACGTGAGCAATTAGATTTTTAAAGTACTTAAAGCCCTTTTTACAAAAAGTTACAGGGCAATTAAATTCATTGACAGGTACTGGTTTCTGGGCTGGGATCACTTCTGGCTCGTAAGACTTATCTTTGTCGTCATTTTCATCATCCGAACCATCGTTGTCATTAAATACTATAAAGTCTGCTGAGTAGAGGCTATTCTTTTTTATAGGCCGCTGCTCCTGCTTGGCCACAGCATTAGTCTTCTGACTTTCACTGGTAGTTGTGATCTTAGGAGGCCTCCCCAATCTTCTTAATGGTTTCATGGCTGCCAGTCTCTCTTTACTAGATTGTTTAACATGCAGTGTGACATGAGGAACAAAAGTTTCTTTAGAATTGAAGTTCTTTGCACATATGGGACAACTGTAGATCCCATCTTTGTAATGTTTCTGAGCATGCCGTACTATCCTATGACCAAGGAACTCCTTGTCACACAGCACACAATACTGCATGTAGGCCTGCCAGTTCCGAAACCTAGCAGATATAAACCCCCTCTCTCTCAACTGCTTTATCTCTTTCTTCTTCTGCTTTTCGTCACAAAGAAGACCAGAATTAGCACCAATTCCACCAGAAAGCCCATTCACAGAAGTTTCTTTAATCTCTTCCTGGTAGTCTACTTTCTCATAAACTTCACTATCATTTAGTTCATCAATTGAAGACACAATAGATGCTTCTTCCCCCATTAATGCAAGACATTGTCGTTTTAAGGTTTTCCAATCCCAGAATTCTGGGTCAAAGGGCCATTGTGTTTTTAATACGAGTAAGAGCTCACAGCGTAGAGAATTTGGTATTGGAAGATTCTCTTCATCGTATTTCTGGTCTGGTTGGTTATACAACATTTCCACAGCATAATACGCATCCACTGTAGGTTCAATGAGAAATTCACTCAGTTGACAAGCACGTTTAACTTCCAGATCATCAGGTAACAAGCACGAAATGGTCTTGCAAATAGATATTTTCACTTCAGTATTTTCTGCAGATTCCAAGCGAAGAGCTTTTACACATAGTTCTATACAGGTAGCAAGTCCAGCCCCTTCAGTCTGTGAAAATCCAAAAAGAAAATGTTAACTTAATCTACAATAATCAACAGAGATTTGTTAATTTAGTAATTTAAAATTGAGGTTTGCTTTTCTCAATTTTTTCAACAGGCAATATATGAAAAGATGCTTCTTTATAGCATGTGGCTCAGCCTGGGGGGATGGTGGTGGTGGTGGTGTGTGTGTGTATGAGAGAGAGAGAGAGAGAGAGAGAGAGAGAGAGAGAGAGAGAGAGAGAGAGAGAGAGAGAGAGAGAGAGAGAGAGAGAGAGAGAGAGAGAGAGAGAGAGA
>PVKU01007066.1:0-70767 GCA_004027475.1 Anoura caudifer | reverse complement strand
TTGCTGGTAGAGTTTGGTATAATGTTTGGCGCACAGTAAGTGATTAACTGAACGCCAAATTATCTGCCTCAGGCCAGCTTAAGAAATTAGGAGAAGGAGGAGACACACACTCTTCCTTTTGGATTAGCATCTTTTGAGCTGTTATTGTAAGACAGCAGTAATGAATGTAAGAATCATCTGAAAGAAACATGTAGTGAGGATAAAATGGGTTTTAGAAGTTGAAAAGGGAACATAAACATACAAAAAATAAGTCAGTGAAAAGATGTAGCCATATTTATGAGAATGAAATATGTGTGGTATAAGATCAAAAGGCAAGAAAAGAAAGTAAGTCAAAAGAGCTGATAGGGTCTGTATTATTGTAGATTGAGGAAGAAACAAAATATTTACTAAAACAGAAGCTTAGATTTGTGGGCCAAAAAGAGAGTGAGGGAAGGAGGCTGGGACACCAAAATGGAACTGATTTCAGAAAAAAGAAGGGCGCAAAGATCAAGAAGAAAATCGAGAAAAAAAATGGACAAAACGACAACATGAAACTTATTTTTAAGAGAGACAGTGAAGGAAGGGCGACGCGGAGAGAGATGCGACCATACGACTGTCTCTAGCTTTCAGGTAAACCTGTACCATCATTTTATACTATCTTGGGACGATCTGAGCCAGAACCTTTAGAGTAAAAACATTTGCATTTCTGTCGCATGCACCAGGGGATACTAATATGAATATCAATTCCTTTCTCCTGAGATGACAGAAACTGATAGAAAGAAAAAACCTACCTACTGCTTAGAATGAAAGTAAAATGGTTTCAGAAAGGAAGACAACTGACATTTCTATTCGAATACAGTCTGTTCCTAGACTCAAGAGTTAATTTCAACTCATTAAGGGCAAACAGCTTAGAATAAATTTGCTTTAAAAACATCTTTATGTTGTAAATAAATCTGAAACCTTAACAAGTTAACACCAAAAAACTAATAAACCATATCAAAATTTTTATTGAGTTTTCAACTTTATGTAATTAAAAATTAAGTTTCTAAGTAATATTCAAATCACAAAATGGTTACAAAAATTTTTTAAAGTTGAGTCTGAAATCACAATTTTCCATAAATACATGATTAAACAGTGCACAAAATCTACTTAATCGCTAGCCTCATTTGATACAAGTACTGATAGCACCAGCTTAAATTTCTGAGCCATAGGAATGAAAAGTAAAGTAGTATCAATTCAAAGGAAGAAGAGACAAATCCCCATTTCTGGTACTTGCATAGCAACAGGAAGGCTCCTAAAAACTGCAGATTTTACCTCTGGTATCCCTTCCTTTTCTGTTCCTCTGTTCCTTTCCTTTGGCTGCCTAGTATCCTTTTTAAACAAACAAACAAACAAACAAACAAACTCCACAATATTTTATTTATTTTTAGAGAGAGGGGAAGGGAAGGAGAAAGAGAGACAGAAAAAAATCAATGTGTGGCTGTCTCTGGCACGCCCCTCACTGGGGACCCAGCCTGCAACCCAGGCATGTCCCCTGACTGGGAATCAAACCGGCAACACTTTGGTTCACAGGCTGGCGCTCAATCCACTGAGCCACACCCGCCAGGGCTGCCTGGTATTCTTGACTCAAAGTTACCCAAGGCTTACACGATGGTATTAGTCCCCCATGCATATCCCATTAGCCCTTTCCCTAGTCATCCACAGCGTCATGCCCTACCCTGCTTTCAAACCCTTCAACTGTTCCTTATGTATTTCAGAATTAAATATAACCGAGCATGGAACACAGAACGGTCTTCACAATCTAACCCATGCCTCATCTCGTCCAGCTTCCCCTTTTACCTCCCTACCAAACAGCCCGCGATTCCAGGCATAACCGAGGAAACTGCAGTTCTGCAAATGTGCCGTTCTCTCCTGTGTCTTGATACTAATGTGATATAACAAATACATAGTTTGGTCTGTATCCGCGGTTCTGAGAATCATAGATTCATGCTTTTAACTACTTTTTTATGTGCTTTACTTCTGCACCCACGGTCTCTAGAAGAGCAATACTCGGAACTGACGTGCTGGACTGTTGTCTGTCTGTGCTGTCAACACGACAGCCACTGCCCACACGGAGCAAGTGCACATCCAAAATATGGCTGCTGTGACCGAAAAAGGGAACTTACATTTTATTTAATTTAAATAGCTACCTTAATGTGTGGCTTTTAATCAAGTTTTTTCCCATCTCAACACAGTATCCTGAGTGGGGTGTAAGTTTAAGGGAAGACAGTCACTTTTACTTAACCTTCTATATTCTTCTGATTAAGAAATGAAATCCAAAGTGGCTAAAGTTGCCAGGTGGTCAAAAGCAAGTCAAGATTCATACCCAGTTGGTCTGACTTTTAGTTCCTAGTTTCTTCTACTTTATGATGTTGCTCTTAAGTTAGATAAAAAAATAGTGGCACAACATATTTAAACTGCACAGTAATTCCCTAAGAAACTTGTCATTCTCAGTTTATTTTTTTAATCTGAAGCATATATAAAATAAAAAATAAGGATGAGTGAACAAGGGTAGAGAAAAATAGGACAGCAGAAACATTCATTCTTGTTTTTCACACCTTAAAATGAAATTATTTCATGAGGAATAACATGAAGATAGACTTCTGGTCAAGATGGAGGCGCATGTAGACATACTTAAGCCTTCTCACGCAATCACAGCACAACAAACCTTAAAACAAAAAGCACCTGGAACTGCCAGAAAACGGAACTGTATGGAAGTGTGACAACCGAGGATTTTTAGAAGCGACCCTCGTCCAGATGGACAGGAGGCAGACATGTGGAGCCTGGAAGCCAGGGCGGAGAAGACGCAGTGTGGCACGGAGAGGTGGCGGCGGCAGGACCGGCAAACGCACATTCAGGTGTGGCGAACGGAAACTGGGAAGGACACCTTGGGAACAAGTGACCCAGGCCCATGAGAGACTGTACAGCCAGGGTTCCAGCGCTACAAAGACAAAGCCTCTCAAGTTGTGGACACATGAACCACCGAGGGTTGGAGCAGCGGGGAAACTGCCAGTTTCTGTTTAAAGGGCCCACAGTCCTAGAACACACGCAGACCCACCTATTCCAGGAACCAGCCAGGGCAGCAGCCAGAAGTGCGTCAGCTGCATACAGGTGAAGTGACTGGAAATGGGAAGAGTGCCAGGCAAGCGGACAGAAGCCAGGCAGCGGCGCTGTCCCCTCACCAACCCACTCTCCACAGAGCCACAAAGCAGTGAAGCTGGGTGCCCCACACTGGTGACCACCTGAGGCTCTGCTGTTACAACTTAACAGGTGCGCTAAGAACAGGGAGTCAAAGCAGCTCTACCTGACACACAGAATCAAATACAGGGAGGCTGCCAAGTTGGGGAGACAAAGAAACACGGCCCAAATGAAAGAACAGAACAAAACCTCAGAAAAATAACTAAATGAAATGGAGATAGTCAACTTACTAGATGCAGAGTTCAAAACACTGGTGATAAGGACACTCAGAGAACTCACTGAGTGCAGCAGAAACACAAGGGAAGAAATGAAGGCTCCACTAAGTGAAATAAAGAAAAATTCACAGGGAACCAACAGTGAAGGGAGGGAAGCTGGGGTTCAAAGCAACGGTTTAGAAGACAAGAAAGAAACAAACACTCAACCAAAACAGAATGAAGAAACAAGAATTCAAAAAATCCCCGAGTATAAGAAGACTCCGTGACATCTCCGAAAGTGCCAACATCTGAATCGTAGGGGTGCCAGAAGGAGAAGAGGAAGAGCAAGAAGTTGAAAGCTTATGTGAAAAAATAGTGAAAGAAAGCTTCCCTAGTTTGGCAAAGGAAATAGACATACAAGTCCAGGAAGCACAGACAGTCCCAAACAAGTCGGACCCAAGGAAGAACACACCAAGGCACATCATAATAAAAAGGCTAAAGTTTAAAGATAGAGAGAATCAAAAGCAGCAAGAGAAAAGCACAGTCACCTACAAAGGAGTTCCTGTAAGACTGTCAGCTGATTTCTTAAAAGAAACTTTGCAGGCAAGAAGGGACAGGCAAGAAGTATGCAAAGTGATGAAAACCAGGGACCCATAACCTAAATTACTCTATCCAGCAAAGCTGTCATTTAGAATGGAAGGGCAGATAAAGTGCTTCCCAGACAAGGTGAAGCTAAAGGAATAATTCATCATCACCAAGCCACTATTACATGAAATGTTAAAGAGAATTATTTAAGAAAAAGATCAAAAGTATGAACATTAAAATGACAACAAACCGCAAACTATCAACAACTGCATCTAAAAAACAAAAACTAAGCAAACAACTGGAACAGGATCATAGACATGGAGATCATTTGGAGGGTTATCAGCTGTGAGGGGGAAGAAGGAGAATGGAAGAAAAGATAGAGATTAAGACACCTAATCAGCAGGTACAAAACAGATAGAGGGAAATGGAGAAGCCAAAGAACTTATACGTATGACCCATGGACATGAACTAAGGGGTGGGATTGCTGGATGGTGCAGGGCAGAGGGGAATTAAGGAGAGGAAAAAAATGGGACAGTTGTAATAGCAGAATCAATAAAATGTATTAAAATAACATCTTAAGGGACTTAAAAAAACTGATGTTCAAAGCATGAAATAACTGGAAAAGGTGCCAAAATATTATAAAGTCTCTTATTAAAGATAACTTATGTATTTTAAATTAAGGAAAGCTACCTTGATTATTCTTACCTCTGAATTAATAACTTTAATCAGGAAGAAAATGTGATACACCGTCTTGGTTAACAAAGAAAGCTGACGACATCTTTCCAGGTACACATGTACAGATGGCTCTACTCTCTGCTGTAATTTACTCCAAAAGAGAGTGAGTTCCCTGAAAAGAAATAAAATAAAGAACAAGTTGGAGTAGTCATGTAATCAACATGGACTATGTCAGTGCAGTTATTACTTTGGAAATTAAAACTGGTTTTACATTTCAAATCTACATATGTAATTAAGTTTAAAAGCAAAAAAAAAAAAAAAAAAAAAAAACAACTAAATTTTCTAGAGACTAAGTGAAATCAGTATACATTTGCTTGGCCAAAAACTCTGTTCTGTTTTCAAGTAAAAATAAAAAACATTTTTTATTTTTACCAGTAACTTTACTGAATAATGTTTTCACCATTTTGTTCCATTACCTTCTGCCATCTTTTGGCAACTTTGTAATTCCATCTTCCCAAAACTTTGTAACTTTTGAGCAAAGAACTGTTGCATGTGCCTTTTGCAGTCTTCCAGGAAACTGGAATTTTCCCCATTAAGGTAATTTTGTAAGGACCAAACTAAATGGAAATCCCAAAATGTAATGTCTGGTGAACACGGCAGAACTGGGAACCAGAACGTCCCAGCCATTTCTGCCTCCTCATCAAAGAAACGTGTGGTCTTGCGTTACCCTGGTACAAAATTATGCACTTGACTAATTGCAAGTGCTTTTCACTGAGTGCTGCTTCGAGCTGGTCTAACTGGGAGCAGTACTTGCTGGGACTGTTCTGTGCTCCGGACAGCTCATTATGGAGGACTCTCTCCCAATCCCACCATACACACAACATCACCTTCCCTGGGTGAAAACTGGCCTTCGATGCGGTCGGTGACGGCTCATGCCACTTGCTGCATGATCTCCGTTCCATAGAACCGTCATGGATCCACCTTTTATCGCCTGTCATAATTTGTTTTAAAAATGGAACACTTTCATTTCATTAAAGTAGAGAATCACATGAGGGAATGCAGTCAAGGTTGTTTTCTTTCGCTTAATTCATTATGTGGAACCCAAACATCGAAGTGATCAACATAACCAAGCTGGTGCAAATGATTTTCAACGCTTCATCTGGACAGTTTGAGTATGTCGATTATCTCCTGCGTGGTGTAACACTGACTGTTCTCAGTTAACGTTTTGATTTGACTGATATCAACTTCAACTGGTCTTTCCGACGGTGGAGCATCGTCCCAGGGAGAAATCTCCAGCACAGAACTTTGCAAATTACCTTCAACTTGCTTGGTCAGTCACAGCACCTTCTTTATATACCACACAAATCTTTTTTTAAACATTTCAGTTGCAATTTCACTTTTCATGAAATCGTAAACCACAATAGGCTGAAAATGTTGCTTATTTTCTTCCATCTTCAATATTATTGAATAAAATGGCTACACAAAATTCACCGATTTTGATAAATTTTTAAAAATACCTGCTGATGTGACAGCTGTTACAACACAATCTAACAAAATTGTTTGGGATGAAGTTGAAGACAACTAAGTGCTACTAGAACCATCTTATGAAAAGAAGAAAAACAAGCCTTTTGGCCAACCCAGTACTTGTCCTAAGCACACGCAGTCAGTCACCCCCCCTTCACAGCCTTCCCATCCGCCTTCTACGTTAGTTCTGTCTGTGCGGCACATGCAGTTTCCCACACAACAGAGCTGAACGGCTCAGAGCACCTCCGTGATTATGTACTTGACTGTTCTTTGAGCACATAACCGTTCATTCAGCTTGCCCGCTCTATGCTCACTTGTATGCCATGTACCGCTTGATCAGCATCCTTAAATGTCAGAATATTACAAACTAAATTTCCTTTTTGTTCCACATACCAAAACAACAATGAAGATTAATAATGCTGACTGACCAGATAAATGGTCAGTTTTAGTCAAAACTAACTTCACAAAGCTGATCTTAAAGTTTCTGAGTTAACTGCCACCGACATCTCTGGTAGCTCTATCCCCCACCAAAGATTATATATAACAGGCTTTGCCCACTTGGAAATGTACCACATAAAGAAATGTGCATTGAAGAAGTTAGTGAAACTGAATGATCTCTCACAGAAAGAAAATGAACTATATCTCCATACACAAATGAGTAACAGCGAGTTACATAGAGTTAAAAACGTGTAATATGCAGAGGAAAAAAATACATTCAATCACCGTTTGCATACATGTCTGAAAAAGTTTTCATTGTGGCATTAAGCAATATAAACTTTTCTTTCATCCTCCAACACTGAAAAATTTCCTGATCAATAATGATTATTACTGGTATATTAAGGAGCTGTGTGGTCCTTAATACAAAAAGTCTTTGAAGTTATATGAACTACTTGATAATCAGTTTAAATAGCATAATACCTGAAAATAGGCTTTTTGTGTTGAGACTTAAAAAGATTTAAAAAAAACATGTTTGTAAGCTATCTGAATTCTCACAACCTACTTTGTGCTCTTATTTAACAGACTCCTCATTACAAAGAAACACAACTCACCAAGCACAGTACATTTCTCCCTGCTGGAGCTGACGTGACAGAAATGCAGTGCACAAAACAAGAGCACTCTTCTCATCGCCCTCAGATTCTAAGTTACAGATCATTTCTAGCGCATCTTTGCAATCAACTTCTGAAATCTATAGAAAAAGGATACAGAAATATGTCATAAAATGGTTTTATATTAAGATATATAGTAACATACTTGAAAATTTTCATTAGATATTTGCAGATCATTTCACCAGTAGAAAGAACCTCATTATGTCAAGCACTACCAATTTATAACTTGTCATCACTAGGCTGCAGTTTAAAGAAATAATCTTTCTACAAGCCAGAGAACCAACTATTTTCAAGAACTGCAAAGGCATTTGTTTGTATGTAAATCACTAACGCTGACTGCAGGCACCCTCTACCCATTAAATCGCATCCATGACAATGAAAAGGAGAAGCTGCGGTACCTCTATTTTTTCCCCTTTACCTGTTAATTTAAAAAGCATCAGAATTAGCAGAAAGACATGAGGGTCTACTGGATACAGATTAATAAACAAATTGTCTATTCATCTGAGGGGGAAAAGTATCATATGAAACATTTTATATAACATTTTTAAATTAAGCTCACCTCAGTTTTCTATAAATCTCCAGTATTTTTCTTTTTGTATAAAATCTTTTCATCTCAAAGCTTGTCAACAGTCATGCATGCAAAGATATAACCTAGATGATGGCAACTTGCTTCATTTAATTATGCGCTTACATCTATTGCTTCTCAAATAATTAAAATTTACTACCTCGTTACAATGCTTTACTACATAAAACAAACAAAATTTACCTATGATTTGCATAAGCATTTGCTCTAAGACAAGACTGACAAACAGGACACAAGCATAAATCACTGGTGCTCCACAGGGTAGAAGAGTCCATCCCAACCTGGTGCAGCTGACAGACAGGGCTGGACACCAGGTTCAGACCACCAGCACCAGGTACCGCAGAGGCAGCCGCGCCCCTCCTTACTGGCCGCCTGCCTCTCCCTATCAGTGTTTAAGTACGTGTGTGTTTAAGATGTAATGTGCATATGATTAACAAGTGTCCAACTAGAGATTGGACAGCCTTGGCGTTGACCTTTGATAATGAAGATACGGCTGCATGGGGAGAGATTCAGAAGTTCCATTTCATACAGTTACTCGGGCTAGAAAACCCTGCAGCAAGAAAACACCCAACTCTGAGTCTGTGTTTAACAACAACAATTTCTTGAAGTATGAGGTTAATGGCACAGTTAGGACTGAACCCTTGGAACCTGTTGGTGCAGTGCTCTTCCCATTTCTTTGCCTGCCCTTCTTACAAATCCTACAAAGTTACCCCATTTAAACAAATAAAAGAAAGGGCTGAACAATATATAAAATAAATATTTTCAAATACCTACAATATTAAATGTATTGTCAGACATCATATATATTACACTTAATCACAACTTTTTCACTAGGTTGGTATTATCATAAACATTTTATATATAATGAATGCGAGGCTCAAAAAAATTCTGCAATCTGCCAAGTTACACTGGTTAGTTAAGCGGCAGAAATACACGTCAGTTATGTCTGACACCAAAGACCTCTCCACTTTATCATGGTATGTCTTGTATTAAAGACCGGATTACCTTAAAACTATCAGCCCTGGTGCACCCATGCAGACAAGCATTAGGAGGTCAACCCATGAGGTTTTTTTTTACTTCTGCATAAGATGAGGACGATGGCAATAGCCAGGATAACAATGACAGCAAGTACCCTTCGTTCACCAGCATCAGGCTCTTCAGAAAGAGCTCTGCTAGCAGGCGCACCAGCTCGCCTGGCAGGCACTGCCGCTTCTTTTTAGGGTCAGGTTCAGAGAGGTAAAGTTATTTGCTCAAAGCCACATTCTTAACTAGTGGCAGAGTCAAGATTCCAACCCAGATACAGCTCAAAGTCCGTGCACCTGCCAGAATTCAGCGGGCACAAGCATACCAAGGCCCTTTATTGCTCCACATTGATTTTTACATTTCAGGTTTAACAAAAACTCTTATATCTTGAAAGTCTGATTTATTTACATTCTGATTATTTCTTCTGGTTCTTCTAAAATCTACACCATTCTTGCTAAATGCTCAAATGATGCAAAATATGTACATTAGGTATGAGAAAAAAATTATTTTCCCAATATTACCTCTATAGATTACACTTAATAATTTAAAATATATTTGTATATATGTAAGATAGCCTCTGTGCAATTATTCACATGTATACAATATACCAATGGAAAAATCTGTTGTATTAATACAGAAAACCTCACTTTTTATAGGTATGCTAAGGAAATTTTTACTGTACACTTCCTAGCCTTTGTCAAATCCCTGGTTTACCACTAGGTGGCCCTCGTGAAAAAACGTGACACTAAGAGAATGGCAGGGAGACTGAAACTGCATTTAAACTAATGAATGACCCAGCAGAATTGTGACAGTGAAATTCAGGTCAAACAGAGTAGGCGTCAATGACCAAGAATCACTTTTAAAACCCAAGGCAGCATAAGTTAGGGATTACCAACATATTACCTACATAGGGACTATATATCTCACAGGTAACTGTTCTCTCTTGCCTTGAAAAGTGAGCAAAGATTTAAATATCAGAAAATCAGAACTCCGAATAAAATACTTAAAGCCAATTAGACTGATGTTTGTTAAAGACACACTACTCTGAATCCCTGTGTACAGCAAAATAATCATTATCTTTGTCATGCACAACAGGGTGGCTTATTTCTAATCTTGGTCCAAGCCTACCATCTTCCTCTTCACTTTCCCTCAAGAAAAAAGACACAATCAGCGTTACAACGACAACCTCCACCGCCAGGTGGGCACTCCGCTGTTTGTCCGGGTCCACCCTCCCTCTGGACTCGGATCACAACCTCCGCCTGCGCAGGCACCCGTGCATGCGCTGTTAGCAGCCCCTGCCCCTCCACATTTCCATCCACACACCCCCAGCCCGTCCCGCGGTCCCTTTGTCCTCCTCCGTCCGCTGTTCTGAGGTGGAAGAGTGTGTACACTAGAGACACAAGACACCTGTGTGACAGTATGTTCTCACACAATACTGCCTAATGCGTTATAGTTTTCTTTATCTAAACACATATTCTTTAGATACATATTCCCTGGATTTTTTAACAACAACATGTAATTTTCCTACAACTGTCTCCAATTTCATTTTGGAATTATGGGTCATTCAAAATGCCACATTCCCATTTGAATCATGATTCTACTCTCAGAATTCTGTAACATAAAACATAAAAGTACGTGAATACCATGCTTTACATCAAACTAGAAGTAAAAAAGAAAAGCCAATCATGTCTCATAAAAATAAATTTTACATTAAATATACAAATATAAAATTTATCTTTGCCTATAATTAGAGAGGTATAGATATTTATGTAGATTTCATGAGAGAAACACATTTATATATGTATGTACACACACACACACATATATAAAGTATTCCAAGGACTAAGTCTTTAAAGACTATGAAATTACTTATATTAGCCAATTAAAAAGATCTGCAAGTATCCTGAAGTCAGGTATAACTAAGTTAGAGCCTAAATGTTGACAAATATAAACACCCCACTAAATTGTTAAGTCACCACCACCTTTCCCGTAATTTAGCCAAAAGAATGAAAAGATCCAAATTTATTAAAATAGAAGCTGGAAAAACAATTTTACACACACTTCTGAAAGTTGTTTAGAATCACTATCCAAGAGCACACCAAAATGTTTAAGATCGACAACACTGGTTCTTCACTACCTAAGAAAAAGGGAAGTTTCTTCACTTTTAAAAATAATTACTAACAAAAGAAAACATACTCACCTCTTCGATTAACTTTTCATTTGGTGATGATGTACAAAGACAGACAAGGTAAGTTTGCTTAAAACTACCTTTTGTACCAATCTCTGGATGGTCAGAACACAGCTTTGCTAGAGCAGTTGCTTGACTTAACTGATTTGTTTTGATTAGATGTTTAATTCTCATATCCAACAAGATGGGTCCCTCAAAAGCTAAAAATTCATTCACTTTAAAAAACAAGACATAATTGATTATTAACATTTGGTGATAATTCATTTGCAGCAATACACTTACAAGGAATACTATTTTAAAAGCACAGGAAACTAACAAGCCCCTCCCCCACTTCTGCAGTTATCTGTTACTGTTAGGCTATCACAAAATAACCTGATAAGCAAAGGAGATAACATGGCTACCCTTAAACTTTGCATTAAATATTCTTGCTCTTGAGAGTACCATTTAGCATGAAGTAAATCACTTTGTAATGATAAAAATAACTTCACATTAAATTCTAATAGTCAGTGTTTTTAAAATCATACAAATTATCCCCCACCCCCAGCATTTATTCTTGAATACCAGGGATTAGTATCCCTAGAAATCTGCAGTGATAGGGCCTTATAACCTTATATGGACAATCACAAAAGAATGTTTGCATACTCTAGAAAAAGAGATTAAACTAAAATGGTTTTTCAAAACTAATGATTAAAGTCTATTTTGATCTAATGAGTGTTTTAAAACAAATTAAAATACATAAAAAATAAATAAGAGTGGGGGGAGTCTGTTGAATATTCTGTAGATTTGTGCTGTTATTTTTAAATAAATCAATAAACCTCACATTTGCCTGGGTACCACTTAGGCATAATCAATTTCTATTCGGTTCAAATCTTTTAATTTCCTAGTGCTTGTCTGATCCACTAAAAATAGGAATTTAATTTTTTTCTCTTTGTGAAGAATTTAAATTTTAACAAAGCACAAATTTAAAGTTCTCGTTAAAGCTTTCTTTACCAGGATGAAAATCAAGTGAAAAATTTACTTTATGATAGCTAGCCTAAAACCTTTGGAAGGCTTTTAATAATAAAACTTTAAATAAAAACACTTTCAATATAAAACAATTTCAATACTTATGAACGGTCTGGAAGATATGTCCAGTGTGTATAATCTGCATGCTGGAAGATGAATGAGAGAGGTTTTTCCCTCCTTTAAATATTCTTTGCTACCCACTAGTGTCTATAAAGACTGCATGATCAATGCTTCTCAGTATTAAAACCATGAGCATCTAAACAATTTAACACAGGATCCCAATCCCATACTTTCCTTAAAACCTAGACCTCTGCACTTACTACTCTCTATTCTGACACTAAGTTAGACCAAAGGTGCAAAGACCGGTAACAGACGCAGCTTATAAACGCCTCTGACTAAACGCCCCCTGGCGCATATACACGGGTACTGCGCTTCCTTCCTTAGCACGGTCTGCTAGGTCAGCTGCACCGCAAGTGCTTTTCACAGTTCAGTTCACTGTCAAAGCAGAATGGGCGAAGAGTTTAAAGGAAAACTTTAAGAAAAGTGAAGTTATTCCGGCTATAACTAAGTCAAAGACTTGAAAATACAACTTCCGATTCCTAAATACAGTAATTCCCTCAAAAGGAAACTCTTGGTGTGGCGAACACACAACAGTGTAGAGATGATGTGTTGTAGAATTGTGCACTTGAACTCTGCACAATTTTTTAAACCAGTACCACCCCAATGAATTCAATAAGAAGGAAAAAAGGGAAACTCTAATAATACAAAACTGGGAATTACTTCAAACACTCCCACAAAAGCTCATAAACAAACTCTGAAGAGCATGCGAAGAAATTATTTACAGGTAGCAAGCAGTTAACAAAACTGATGACAATCTTAACAGAATCTCAGCCCCTAAAACCTCATATAGCACCATGTAAGTTAGAATGTACAAAATAAATGTACAAAATGTACAAATTGTACAAAATAAATGCTGTGTTAACTTGATGTATAGAAGAATATATGTTAATATTATAGATTTCAAAAGCATAGTTGCAGGTGTGTGATTTTAAAGATGGGAAACCATTGCCATACTTTGGGGAAAACTGACTCCAAAGAAATGTAAAATATCAGAGCAGAAGGAATAATTTTATAGATCATTTTGCCCTGCTCCATCATTTGGCAGATGAGTAAACTGAGGCTCACAGAAGGCAAGTGACTCCCTAGGCTCCTCAAGCCAGGTAACAACACAACCAGGACTACAGTAACGGAGTCTTCTGATTCGGTGGTGAGATGAGGGGGAAAATCTTACTTGGCTACTCTGTCTACTGAAGAGAACGACATGTTACAGCAACAAGAGCTGTGAAGCAGCGTTAGCTTTTAAAGGGTAAAAACTTTTAAAGGGTAAAAACGAGGTGTTCTGAAGCTCATGACTCAAATGGATCAAAGTGGCTCACACCCCAACACTCAACCGAGAACCTACTGCAAACTCACTCGCCTCCCTCCCCATCCCTTTGTCCATTTTTCCTTCACTGCTTTCTTTTTTACCCTAGTCTTCCGTATCTTTCTCTACTTCTTTCCTATCCAGGACGATTTTCCTTATACAATTGTATCACATCAAAGACTGTCTCTTTTAGAGCCTGCCAGACTTACAAAAAAGTTCTATGATTTCCATTCTTCACTATCTAGTCACATCAAATCTTACTCCCTGCTCTACTTTTCCCAGTCCCGTCCGAGACAAATAAAAAATCTTGAATTTTACTTGTGTGTAGCCTTTTAATCTATTTTCTATATATTTATGGAAAAGGAAAGCAGAATTTACTACATTCGAGCCTTTCAACAGAGCTGATGACACGAAATAACAATACAAATGATACAGCCAGTTCAATTAAGAAACAGTTGCCTTCTTCCCATAAAATGATACATAATAGTAAAAAAGAAAATAACAGTTGCTACTTTAAAGTAATTGAATGTATTACAACGAGTTGAATTGTCATGAGAAACCACTACATAACATTAACTGAGCATGTACTATGTGCCAAAACTTAGTTTAGGTCCCGGACTGTCCCCAAGCGGAGCCCACCTACTTCTATTACTTCCATGCCCAAATTCACCCATACTTTCCTTCGCAGCATCTCTGACGAGCTGTTTGACAGGCTCCTCAGACTGCGTAGCAACACCTCTACACGACACTGATGAGTTATCTTAGTCCCCCCGTAGTCGTGCTCAAGCCAGAAACGAGTTGGCCTTAAAAATACTCTTCTGCCTGCTTCTCCCCCACACACCCAGCCCACCAGCTAACTCTGCCACTTCCAACCCTTTCAGACCCAATCCCATTCGCTTTTCTCCACCTCCACCTCTCCCACTCCCCCTTCCTCCCAACCCAAGTCGTTAATCAGACCACTCTGCAGCACCCCCATAGTGTTCCGCACCCTCTAGTGCTCTCTCATCTCATCTCCAGTGGGACCCAGGGGGTTTTACATCCGAATGGGAAAGGAAGAAGTAAAATCATCTGACTGTGGGTGACATGATATTCTATGTAGACAACTCTAAAGATTACACACGCACACACAAAACAAAAACTATTAGAATAAACAAATTTAGCAAAGCTGCAGAACACAAAAAGCAAAACAAATATAAGTTCCTTTTTTATACACTATTAATGAAAAATCAGAAAAGAAAATTAAGAAAAAATTCCATTTACAATAGCAACAGAAAGCATAAAATACTTAGGAATAAACCTAACCAAGAAGATGAAAGACTTGTACAGCACATTCTATAAAATAATGACACAAGAAACTAAAGAAGACACGATACATGGAAAGATCCCAAGTTCATGGATTACAAGATGATGTTCAGATGTACAAGTACCCAAAGCAATCTACAGAATCAAGGTAATTCCTACCAAAATTACAATGGCATTTTTTTCAGAAATAGAAAAATTTATCCTACAATTATAATTTTGAAAGACCTCAAACAAAAACAATTTTGAAAAAGAACAAAATTGGAGGTCTCACACTTGAAGTTACAATAACCAAAATAGTGCGGTACTGGCCTAAAGACGAGACATACAGGCAATGCAATAAAACAGAAAGCTCATAAACAAACCCTCACGTATATGGTCGAACGACGTTGAGCAAGGGTGCCAAGACCACTCGATGAGAAGAAAGGACGGTCTTTTCAACCAATAGAGCTGGGAAACTGGATCCCCACATGCAAAAGAATAAAGCTGCACTCTTATGTCAATAAAAAAATAATTCAAAATTACTAAAAAACCTAAATATAAGACCCAAAAAGTATAACACTCCTAGAAGAAAACAAAAGGGAAAAGCTCCAAGACTGTGGACTTGGCAATGATTTATTAGCTGTCACATCAAAGTACAGGCAACAGAAAACAAAAACAAATGGGACTGCATTTTACTTAAATTTTGTGCATCTAAGTACAGAATCAACAGAATGAAAAAGCAATGTACAGAATTGGAGAAAATATTTACAAATTATATATCTGATAAGGGATTAATATCTGTAATATACAGGAACTCCTACAACTCAACAACAAAAAAAATCAAATCCCATTAAAAAGTGAGCAGTCCTGGCTGGTGTGGCTCAGCAGACTGAGTGCTGGCCTGTGAACCAAAGGGTCACAGGTTCAATTCCCAGTCAGGGCACATGCCTGGGTCCCCAGGTGGGGGCACAGGGGAGGCAACCACACATTGATGTTTCTCTCCCTCTCTTCCTCCCTTCCTTCCCTTCTCTCTCAAAATAAATAAAAAAAAATCTTTTAAAAAGAAATGAGCAAAGGACTTGAATAGATATTTCTCCAAAGATGATATACAACTGACCGATAAATGTAAAAAGATTCAGTATCGCTAACCACCAGAGAAATGCACATCAAAACCACAATGAGGTATCACTCCTCAGCCATCAAAGTGGCCACTATCAAAAACCGAAAGTGTTTGTGAGGATGAGGATATGGAGAAACTGGAACCTTCGGGCATCACTGATGGGACTGTAAAATGGTACGACCTCTACGGAAAGGGACTGCACGTTCCTCAGAAGATTAAAAACAGAACCACCAAATGGTCCGGCTATCCCACTTCCAGGTACGGATCCAAGCCGACTGAACGGAGGGTCCCGAAGAGACACTTGCACGCCCGTGCTCACACCAGCACTACTCGCCACAGCGCGGGGTGGACGCGGCTGAAACGTCGACCAGCAGAGGGACGGATGGAGAAAATGTGGCCTGCACACACCACGGAGTGCCAGTCACCCACGGAGAGAAAGAAACCCTGCCGCAGCTACAACACGGATGGCTCCTGAGGACACCGGGCTACGCGAAGGAAGCCAGTCACAAAGGAAACATAGTACGATCCTGTATGTGAGCCAATACTTGAAAATGATTACATGGTACACTTAACGCTACGTTTTTTACCACAGTGAAAGAATGCATTAGGAAAATCAATTCAGCATTGTTACTACAGTAAAAAAACAACCCCCCCCAAATGTGGGGATTTAGTAAGAACACAACGGTTCAAGCTCTAGCTTAGCCGTCTTTAACCCCCGAGCGGCGAACTGTCCCCAACATCCAAAAGGCACCGAGGCCTGCAGCCGCGGGCAGAGGCTCCAACTGGCCGCCCGCGCAGGCTCCCCGCCGCGGTGCAGGGTGTCGAAGAGTCTCCGGGTGACGTGTGCACAGGCAAAACCGACAGAACCGCTCCAGCTGAGTGTGCTCACTGTCAGAATTGCCAGTTACCGATAGACTTACCCTTCGCCCATCTCTCACCTTCTCCTGAGGGAACATGGTACATTTATAAGAAGGAAGTTTCACTTAAAGTTTCCAGAATTGCTTAAATCATGTTTCTTGCTTTTTAATTAAGTCTGAAAGTTTATATTTATGACCAATTCTGGTAAACTTCATGATCATAAATGACTTTTGACATGACTGATGTAAAACAATTTTTAAGTATTAAATATTTCATGCCCTAGATCTAACTAGTTAGTATCAGACACTGAAATTTTTGTGTGAAATAACATTTAATTTTTAGTAATTAAAACTGATACACTTATCTATATAAAATTATTATAAAATACACTCATCAAAACAGAAAAAATACTTTTAGAATGTTCAAGAAGCCAATGAGTGTTTTAAAATAATTTTTAGTAAAAACAAAAATTTTGGGGTCACTGTGTTTATATTAATTTTATAATGAATATAATTAATGTTAACAAAGCACAAAATAAACAAAATATGTTACCAGTCTGAAATGAGACAGTGAACACTTTTATAAGCTTACTGCGGTTCTATCAGCTTAATTCTACCCAGAGTCGTTGGTCCTCAAGGATCTCAGGGTTCCACACAGGTAAAAGGCAACCTAATTCAGTAGCAGTTTTTAGCCCTCCCTGCTGTGGCTCGGTGACTTCGGTGCCGGCCTGTGACCCACAAGGTCACTGGTGCGACTCCCAGTCGGGGCACATGCCTGGGGTGCAGGCCAGGTCCTCAATAGAGGGTGCAAGAGAGGCTACCACACAGTGATGTTTCTTTCCCTCTCTTTCTCCCTCCCTCCCGCTCTCTGTAAAAATAAATAAATAAAATCTTAAAAAAAATTTTTAGTAGCAATTAAAAAAAACTAAAACAGTCAATTTACTTATTTTTTATAACAAGACGAGGATGGTTAAGAGCAAGGGAAAGAGAAACAAAGGAAAATAAAGTTTTTAAAAATGACAATAAAGGAGAAGGTAGGAAAACTGTATTTCTAAGAGTAGTTAATATGTAGTCTATTAGATGCTCTTTTAGTGATTTTGTGTAAGAAATGTCCTAACACAAAAAACACTGTCAACAGATTTACCGTAAGTCTAGGACTCAAAGTCACCCCTTTTGGAATTCTCTACAGACAGGTAAAGATAAATACACACACCCCCCCCCAGACACATACCAAAAGACCTGGATTTACTACCTGAAAGGAAATGCAGCTGAGCATGCAAAATCTAATCTGGTCTTGCTCTAGTTACCTGGGAAGTGTAACTTACCATTTGCTTCCTGCTTCGATTTCCTCCCTCTTTAAGGTGTTATAGTATCTTACGCATGCCAGTATCTGGTAAACCAGGCGGCAATTTTTCCATGTTCACTTTAAAATGCCAAGTTTACTACAGAAATAAGGATATTTTCTCATAAAACTCTGAAGGATTTATAAGCATTATGAAAAGCTGAAGCTTTAGAAATGTCCTTTGAAAACCAAGAGGAAGGAAGGAGGGAAGAAAGAGGGACAGAGGGAGGAAAAAAGAAAAAGAAGACTACAGTGCTTTTACATTCAGAAAAGAATGGCAAGTGATACAAATACAATTTATGCATTTGCAAATTATTCCAATATAGGAGGAGAAAGGAGGCCCTGGCCAGGTAGGTCAGTTGGTTAGAACTTCTTCTGATACACCAAGGTTCTGGGTTCAATCCCTGGTGAGGGCGCACACAAGAATCAACCAATGAATGCATAAATAAGTGTAACTACAAATAAAGATGTCTCTCTCTCTGTCTTTCTCTTACTCTGAAATCAATAAAAGAAAAAAAAAAAAAAAAAAAAGAAGTAGAAAGAAAGTGGTCGCAGAAATTCAGCGTGACTGTGATAGGGAGCTTTCTCAGAATTTAGATTTCCAAACGGTGCCATGCAGAAAAGGTGAAGCAGGTTCACGTCCAATGATGCAGCATGAGGATGCAAATATTATTAAAGCTAAGACCCAACATGAAGCCTAGCTCACCAAAAATGCTGAGAACAATGAAACTGGTGAAGGCGAATAGTTTCTTGAGGAAAAATAAATGGCCTGCTCCTTGAGTCTAATTGTGTATTACTTATGACAGAGAAAATAAAAATTTCTCTACTCTTATATGGTAGTTTTGATAAGCTTTATACTGAAAAGGGTAGAACAATGGAGCAAATAAAAACAAATGAGAAAGTATAATTTTCAAAATGGGGCTAAAGGTACATTTGTGAAACTGAACAGGAACAGATATAATCCTAAAAGTCTCAAAATTAATTATACTAAAAATGTAGCTTATGATTGTTCAGAAAAGGAAGTGTGGCTGGGAAGAGCCAAGGCAGAGTAACCAAAAATAAATTACATTATGCTCGTCACAAAAGTTATCTCAATGTATCACAGATCCAAATGTAAAATGCAAAACTACACAACTTTTAAGAGAAAAATCCACATGACCTTAACTGTAGTAATAAATGTTTAAATAAAATGCCAAAAACATAATCCATTAAAAAAACCTGGTAAGCTGGACTTCATTAAAACTGGAAACTTCTGCTCTGTATAGACATTAAGAAAAGGACAAACCAACGTGAAAGAACGTATTTGCAAAGCTCATATATGATAAAGTACTTGTAGCCAAAACATAGAAAGAACTGATAAAACTCAATAAAAACATGAACAACTCAATTTAAAAAATAGGCAAGAAAACTAAGCATAAGTGTATATCTTACACTTTTGTCTAAACATTTTGTGTATATCTCACAAAAGATATATGGATGGCAAATATGGATACGACAAGATGTTCAGTACCACCTGTCATTACAGAAGCGCAAATCAAACAACCTGCTACCACGACACACCTATCCGGCTGGCTACAATTCTGAAAACAGACACCGCTGATCGCCAGTGAGGGTCCAGAGGAACGGGAACTCATTCATTGCTGATGAGAATGCACAATGAATGGTACAGCCACTTTTGAAGAGAATTTGGCAGTTTCTTACAAAACAAGACAGTCTGACCATATAACCTAGTAATATATTTTCCTAGGTATTCACTCAGATGATATGAAAACTTATGTTCATATAAAAATTTATATGCAACTGTTTACAGATGCTTTGCTCATTATCATCAAAAACTGGCAGTAAACAAGATGCCCTTTAATTAGGTAAACTGATAAACTGTGGTATATTCATACAACGGAATATTATTCCGCAATAAAAAGGAATGAGCTATTAAGCCAAAGACACAGAGGAGTGTGAGGTGCACATCGCTAAGTGAGATAAACCAGACCGAAAAGGCTGTGATTACAACAACTGCAAGAAGGGAAAAGAGGGCAAACAGGTCAGGAGCTGTCCGGTGCTCGCTCGGGGGGGTGCTGAGTAGATGCAGCGGTTTTCTTAAGAGCAGCGAACTACTGTCTACGACACTTTAATGGTGGATACACGATACGTGTGTTTGTCAAAATCCACAGAACTCTACAGTACAGAGGGAATCTTAAGGTATGGACATTTTTTAAAGTTTACTTAGGAGGTTTGGGAAGCCCAGGATGGAATGCAAAATATGGTAAAAAGAATCTAACTGTATCACAGATGTTATGAAAGAGCTTCACTAAAAGAGGCGAGGACATTAGGTGTTTACAGTTTAGTGAGAACTTTGGATGAGTAGAGTCTGTAAGAATAATGGAAAGAGGAAGCGTACAAGCCCTGTACTCTAACTGATCAACATGTTTTCCACAGGGGCACAGATGCTCAATTCTGAAATCACTCTACTTGTACGCTAGGACTGATTAAGTATACGGATGGTCAACGGTAGGAAAGGCCAGCCTGAAAAGACTACACACTGCATGATTCCAATTACATGACATTTTGTTGAAGTGAAGGTGACAGATAAGCAGAGAGGATGCCAGAATAATCAATGTGGTATGGACTAGAGTCAGAGACATCACAGTTGGCTACATACAGAAATGTTTATGGGTGTGGGCATATACACAGATTAGCATACCAACATATTTTGTGGCCTTATCCATGGAGAGGTCCTAGAAGCAAAGTCATCCTAGTATCAATGAGCGCACCAGTCACCAGGTCTTGGTTTCTATTACTGTTCTCATTAAAAGGAAGTAGGGCTTCTTGAAGAATTAGCTGATTTTAGGACTGGAGCAGGAAATATGCAAGATAAGCAACTTGTAGTGCCAGGAAGCATGCAAACAAAAAATATAACTCATAATGATGGTGTTATGTCAAAGGATCACACAAGTTAACTCAGAGCTCCCAGTGTTCAAAGCTGGAACAATCTGAGCAACAAAATAAAGCAGTGTTGGATTATGACCAAAGTATAAAATAAGTATCCAATGAGGCTACAATGGTATAAATGACTAAATAACTACATGAGGAAGAAAAGACCAATCTCCTGTGTAGAATTCCAAATTATCTATGCAGAGAACTGCTCCCTCCACGTGGCAGGTTAATTCTCCACCTGTGGGTAGCACGTAGTAACCTTCTTCCACGGAGGAAAGCAAGGAGAAGGGGGACGAGAAGCGTGCGGTGGAGAACCCTGACACACGCACCACCTCAGCCAAGTGATCGGGGATAATGCAGCAGTGAAAGGCGACCCGGACAGCACGCACCCTGGATCAACGCAGTGACGACGGCACGTGCCTCTGCGATCTTCCTCCCCCAAACCCACAAGCCCAGCTGTGCTCCCAAGAGCAACATCACGCAAATCCCAACTGAGGGACGTGTTACAAAATACCTGACCGGAATTCCTCAAAGCTGTCAAGGTCATCAAAAACAAGGAAAACCTGAACAACTCTCACAGCCAGGAGGAGCCTAAGGAGACAGGATGACTAAATGTGATGTGGGATCCTGGATGGGATCCTGAACAGAAAAGGGACATCGGGGAAAAACTAAGGAGACTGAATCAAGTATGGATGTCAATAACATAGTATCAATACTGGTTTATCATTGTGACAAATGTATCAAAATAATCCAAGATGATAGCAGGAAAAGTGGTTGTGAGAACACTTCATGATTTTTCCATAAATCTAAAACAAAAAGTTCATTTAAAAAATAACAACTTAGGTCAGACTAACCTCTATATTAAACAGTCTAACTTAACAGAACTCCAGCCAAATATTATACTTTTCATCAAATCCTTATAGACAAAAAGGACAACTATGGGCCAGACATAAGAAAAAATAGGTGTGTTTGATGAAGCAATAATAACCAAAAAGTGTTGATTAAAGGACTGAAGGCAAGCAGAAAGATTTCTGTAAGTATGCCAAAGGCTAGGTTTCTGGACATGATCTTCTCATAATTATTATCAAGAACCTGGACGCTAACAGAATGTATGCTGATAACAAGTCAACCACTGAAAAACAAAATGAAGATTTAAAAGGATTTTGACAAGTTACAGAGACAGAATCTTATTAAAGAGTAAAATTAAATAGACAAAAAAGTAATACCAAAAGATGAAGTACAAAAATATAAATAATTTAATAGTAGCATTTAAAACTATTTCTGGTGTGTGGTTTTAAGGACCTCACTGAGCTCTGAGAAAGATATGGCTACCCCAAAAGGCAATGTCACCTTAAGTCATACTAACTTAAGTATAAATCCTTAGATGAAGGGGAGAGAGTACCAATGCCCCCAAAGCTGGCCAACTCATGTTTAGGGTACACAGTAAGTTCTGAGAACTACACATTAAAGAGAACCACCACCACCAAAATGCACTAGAAAATTGGGCATCATGACTGTAGGCTCACAAGCCATACCAGACGGCATTTAGTCTAGAGAAGAAGAGATGGCTAAGCACTGACATGATGGCAATCTTTAAATATCTTGACTGATATGGTGCGAAAGACAATTTATACTGTTTGGTGCGGCTTTAGGGGTAACTCTAGATCCAAAAGATGTAAACTCTAAGAACGTAGTTTTCACAATAAATATTTTCCCAGAGAAGGCTAAGAATAGACTGAACTACATAGTTTCCATTTTCCAGAAGTGTTCAAGCAAAGGCCCACTACCTACCAGGGATGCTTTAGGAGTGTGTTATGATTGAGTAAAAAATGAATGAGCGTCCAGCGCCTTTCCAACCTCGAGATTACGACTGCAGAGAGGCACAAGCAGCGTACGAGCCTGAAAAGTCCCTGTGGCATCGGAAGGCAGCTACTGCATTAGGTTGGTTTAGTTATCAGAGTCACCTTAATTCTAGGAGGCTAACCTCTTAAAGAGAAACCAGTATTTTAAACTTTGAGTCCTGCCAACACTCAATCCCCCAAAATCAAAGAGCATTTCTTGGTCTAGCTGGGTTTTAGTAGGTCCAAACTTAGGCAAACCAAAACCAAAACCAAAATAATTTGGGATTAAAGAGATTATCTACTGGTGAAATATCACATCCAACCTGAAAGGTTTCACTGTGAACAAACTAACGAGCAACGCCTACGAGGGTGACCTCATCGTTCTCTGCACTCCAGCTCTTCCCTTCAAACCTGCTGTTAGAGTAAGTTAACCCAAGGGGCTGAATATGTCATACACAAAGCTCAACGTCCCCATCTTTCTCAGCCATCAAATTTGAAAATGTAAATAAATTACGTGGGTGCAAAATGTTAATTCTACAACTGTTTCAAAGGAGGAAATGATCATGCACTTCTAGTTTGTGTGATTATACATAAAATGACTCCGATCAAAGAAGCATTCTAAATAACAGAGAAGCACGTAAGGATTATGGCTGCAAAAATCTTCCCATCATACAGCATCTCTCTGGCTGCTTCATGAGCTGTACCGAAGGCTGGCTGCCTACAACCCGTTTCTATGACAGAAACTCCTGTCGGCTGCACAGTCCAAATTACTCCATTGGCTCTACCAGGGGAAGACCAGGAAACAAGGCAGCGCAGAGACGGGCAGACATTTGTTGACAGCAACGATGTCAGGCACTTTTAAACAAGTGAGGAAACGGAGTACACTTCCTTTTAAAATAAGTTTTAAATCTCTGTTAAGGTAAATGTTTCATTTTCCTACTTTACCATAACGTGCAAGTTTGCCAAAAACCCTCTTCAGAAATTGAAAACAAAAAGAGAAGTTCATTCTCTATTTAAACCTACATGGGATTTTATTTTTATTAGGCTAAGGTGCAACAGGGCATATTCCAGAAAAGAGAGGTTGGAAAGCTGATTTCAATTCCTGGCTCTGCCTCACATCACTGGCCATGTGATGTAAAAAAGTCAAAGAATCTTTCTGAGCCTCCATTTTCTGATATGTGCAACAGGAAAACAAGACCTTTTTCCTAGGATCATTGTGATCGTTAAATGAAACCATGCATATAAAAACGTATTTCAAACTGCTTGAAGTAAACAATGCTATTTGATATTATTGCTATATTACATCCACCATTTTTAAAAGCTGAGAATATTAGTATAATTTGATTATAACAATAAAAACATAATGAGACCAATATAACAGAAATAAAAACATGCCAAAGACAAAAAACACCTAAGATTCTCAACTTTTAAGTATTCTTATTATTTTAAATAATGAATGTCAACTCTCTATTTCTCTAAGATCTTGAAAACATTAGCTAATTCGTGGACATCCACAAAGGAAGGGGGCACTAAAAATAAGCTTTTTGTGGGAGAATTAAGGACACAGATAACACTGCTAAGAACAATCAGGAAAGCACGGAGAAGGGGTAAGCAGGGGGACAGGCAGGAACAATCGGCTTGAAGAGAAACCTGGAGGTCAGCTGGGAAGCCTTTCAGTAAATATCCAAGGGTCAGAGGCGTTCATGAGCAACGGGCTTTACACTCCGTTCTCAGAGCCTGCAAATCTGCTGTCACGTTGTACAATACTTAAGGGTTTGCCATCAATCAACAGGAAAAGCAGCAATAAACAACAGAGGCAACTTGTTCAATTCTCTAATTTAACCTTGGGAAAGGTTAGAATGAAAACTGGGCACTTTCCAAAATGATCTCAAGAAAAGGACCAGAGATGACAACCACGCTTTTTCCATTACGGCATACAGTTTTGAACTCGCAACACTTCCTAGGGTTTCAGCCATCTGCTTCCCTTAGGTTCCTAGCCAGTTTGAGTTTAACTGGGATCTTCATTGCCTGAGCTCATACGACAACAACAAAGGATAAAATAAGACTGAGCAATAAGCTCCTTGAGAAGGAGTACTAATCTGAGAGACAGAAGACTTGAAGAGTTCTAGCATTAATTTCTTATTCTATTTTGAAGAAAAGCATTTAACTACCCTATTTCTGCATCTCCATCTGTCAAGTACGTTAGTTATCAAATATAAGTCAGACTGCCACCCGTCAGGATGTTGCAGAGAGAACTCCTCTATTAAAAAGATGGGGAAAAAAATGTAGTTTCTCCATAATGTTAAGATTGTAAAATCCTATAAATGTATCTTCCCCCAAAATAAATAAAAATGAAGGGTCTCAACCACCTCAGATAAAATTCAATCAAATGGTCCTCGTTTGGGATATCTTGAGATGAACCATATCAAACAATTTTAAGTACTTATTTTTTCGGGTCTAATGATTCTTTTTTCTTCTCTCTCTCTCTCTCTCTCTCTAGAAAATTTACCTTTATCCTTATCCAAGGGTTCCTGGGAAAGAATAGTGCACAGTACCGGGTTTTTCCACACCCCAGTCTCTTGAGCTAGAGTAGCTAAAAAATGCAATTCACAGCTGCCATTCTCCGTCAGCTTTTCATGAGCTACCTATAAATATTAAATAAACATCCAGAGAATTACAACAGATTTTAAAAGCAAGCTTATCAGGCTTTAAATATAATACTAAGCTTTTGAAAAGTAAGACTTTTATCTTAAAAATTTCATGTCATATTACAAAGTGCTAAATTCCTCTACTTCTCATTTTTGAAGTCAAATCTCAAGGATAAGCATTACATCAATTATAAATTTTAAATAAACACAGTTTATTTTTATAAATAAGTCCATGTTATTTTCCCCCAAAATCTAAACCAAGAGCAAAGCTATTTCTCAAGGAAGCTGTCAAAATATCTATAGCATAAAAGACCTTACTCAGTTTACGTCCTGTGTTAGTAAAAAAAAAATTTTCCCCACAACTTCTATTCTTAATAAATGACAAATCTGCATCAAGGCCCATGTGACCACTTACACATAATCCAGTAAGAGGTTTATGGAAAGAAAACAAGGAAATGCATGATTTTTCATTTACTCACTACACAGCCCTGGCAAAATTCTGTTACAGCTGACACGAACCTTGCTCATTAGTTTTTTCCAAATGTTCATGTAATTGGCTTATTCTTCAGGACATGAAGGACCAATAGTTTTTATTCAATTCAGAAAATGTCTACTGAGAATTTCCATGGGCAAAGTCCCAGAGAAGTACCGGGGGAAGAGAACTAGTCCCTGTGATTATGGGGCTTATCCTCCAGTGGGGTGAAGAAATGTTTACACAGGTAACACAGAGGCAAAATGAAACAAATGCTGTCAAGCAGGTGTAAAATAACCCCAAGGAAGCTTCAAAATACGAGTAGTGTCATGGAAACTCTTAAACCTCCATGCTATGTTTTTGCAGAACATCTATTCCTCAATACCATAAAAACTCCCACTGTAATGACTTCAAGTGCTTTAAGAAATTTTCTTTGAGCAACTGCTGAAAGCTACCATCAAGAAATTTAAAGAGTCATTTCCTTCTCATGAACTCATATAAAAGTATCAACTAGTACTATTATTTTAAAAAGAAAAGTTTAAAAGTTTATCTTATGCTGACCAAAAATAAATAAGTAAGTAAGTAGCATGATGGAACTGGTATTATATTTACATATGAGTAACTTATTTAATTCTGTGGCAGAGTGTCTGAATTATTCACCCAAAAATAAGCACGCTGGGGAAAAGCCCAGAACGCAAGGTACTGACACGCTGAGGTAGAAGCTGCATAGATCAGAACGTCAGCTGCGATGCGACAAGACACTTGTTCCAACAGCGTTTAAGTGCCTGTTCTGTGTGAGACATAATAGGATCCTGTGGTGTTAAGATATAAATCCTATTTTCAAGAATTTTACACTCCATATAGACTTTAATGTTTAATATTAAATAGGAAAACTGACTTCTCTAACTATAGTTTATTTCACATGCTTCTAAAATTTGAAACTAACTCTCTGTAATGTATCTCCTGCAGAAAAATATAAGGCCAAAGGATATTTTGAGAATTCTGGCTAGAGAAAAAGACAACTATACTTTTTAAAACTGGCTAGCAGGAACACTCTTTTTAACCAATTAATGAAAATTTTCTTGATTCTATAATAAAAGCCAGCACAAGCTAGTGCTTGAAACAAAATTTAACGTGCTTGAAAATGTTCCAAAACAACTAAATGCAAAGCTGAATAGTATTTCATGTAAATAGAATAAAATAATAAAAGAGACAAAGCATGTGTTTTCAGCTGCAGGAGAAAAGGCATGTGCTTTGGAATAAAGAGCCCAAGTTCGAATAACTACTCTTGGCATTAGCTGGGTAAGTACAGGCAGATAAATATTTTAGAGTATGAGCCTCAGTTTCCTCACCTTTAAAATGGGACAAACACAACTACCCCCACAGAGTTTTCATAAGAATTAAATGAGATATGTTAAAATTCTCATAACCCATATTGCAGATTTTCAGCATTAGCTAAACTGTTTCTAAATACAAAAGAGGACATTTTATGTTCCCTTACTGCTCTGGCAAAGTCTAATTATATGGTCTTAAAGAACAGTGCACTATTCAACCAAACTAAATATATATTCATTTAGGAAACATTTACTGGGTACCTACTACATGCAAGATACTAGTGCTAATAACAGCAGCAATTAATATTTCTCTCTACTTAGATGTTTTAAAGTTTAACCCAATAATTCATTGAGAATATAGAAAACTGACCTCAACTATACCTATATTAAAACTAATAGGTAAATATTCTTACCTGCACCAGTGTCTGAAATTGTCCCCACTGTTTATTTGATAACTCAACAGGCAGGCACAATAAAAGCTCAACACAGCTTCTAAAAAACAAAAAGTTGGTAAGGATACAAATAATTATTAAAATCTGAAGTAAAATAAAATGAATAATTCTACAATTAGTAGACTTCCCATAACTAATCTGTTTAAAATTAAACTACCATAACAGCTGAGACACAAAGTTAAAACAAAAAAGCTCAATCCAATTTTTTACTGAACTCAGAGACCTACTCACAATGCCAAGCGCTCCAGAACCAATGCCACATTCTCGCACTCAGAGGTAAGATAAGGCCGGGCTTTAACGTAACTCTGGATGGCCACTGTGTACACCTCCAGCAAAGGCAAGGGGTCTTCTGACGTTTTCCATTTCTCTGCATATTCAAGGAGTGTCTGTTTTGGAATGAATAATAAAAAATATTTAATGTACCTCCAAATATACACTGGACTAATCAACTGGTGTGCTTTCCTGCATGAGACATTTTAAAAATACCATTTTCTATTAAAACAAACACTGGTTTACACTGACTAAAACAGTCAAAGTTATGAAGCTGCAGTCTCATTTCTAGCACCTCTGCACAGGGAAGAAAACAGCGTTAACCCGTCTGACAACGCAGCACTATTTTGTGCAGGCTGGTGTTAAACGGTATAAACACTATCTCCTCTCTACCCCAGTCAGAATGCCACATTTTACTAAAAATTTCTAAAATATATTTTAAATAGAAGAATTTCAAAGAATATTTGTTATCTACTTTTTATATAAGGAGCATAAAATTCAACATAAAAATAAATGAATCACATGTAGTAAGAAAAAACGTAATTTTTCAGTTAATAAAAAATTATAGTGCATAACATATTACTGTCTTTTTAAAAAGATTTTATTTCATTTTTAGAGAGAAGGGAAGGGATGGAGAAAGAGAGGGAGAGAAACATCAACGTGTGGTTGCCTCTCACATGCCCCCTACTGGGGACCTGGCCTGCAACCCAGGCATGTGCTCTGAATGGGAATCGAACTTACGACACTTTGGTTCACAGGCCAGCAATGAATCCAGAGCCACACCAGCAACATCCTTATTACTGTTTTTAATGACAAGTTTTATAATTTAAAAAATCTAAAGATCTTCAACATATATAAAGACTATAAGGTCAAGTGATTTTTGTAATAAAGTGCTAATAACACTCCTTATTCCTTAATGAAGTACATATTTCAAATTCAGCTTATCAGAATCACTAAAAAAAAAAGGCGGTTCATCCTACAGAATAAAGAGATGGAAGAAACTGGCTTCATCAGTTAAACATCCACATGTTATGACTCTAACTACTAAAATTGGGAGTTACTAAAAACCATCTAAAAGGTCCTACAGTTATGCTAAATGAAGTAGGACTCCAATTCAGTGTTTTTTATAATTTAAAAGACTGACACAATTGATCCTCTTCACATTTCAAGATTTAAGATTTGTCTCATCACATGTGAAAACTGAGATGTAATTTTCTAGAAAAAAGGGCATCATTAGGGAGAACTGTGAGGGCTTGTGTACTGTGGTATACAGAAGCAGCTTAAAAAATACTACAGGTGGGGTGGGAGTAAAGGTGGTAGGAAAGAGGACATGATTTTTACTCTACTACCAAACACTCAAAAGAAAACACTGTCTTGCCCTCTCTACTAACCTCTAACCAGAGTACCTGCATAATCACAGAGGGTAAGAAAGAACGAACAGAAAAGGTAATCTGGTAAATTAAAAGAACAGAATAATAAAAACTCATTTTCCGAACAATCATATATTCATAGACCCTGACCCTGCTCCAAGTTGGACAGAAGTACAGGTAACCTGAAGACCCAGTATTTGTAACTGACATCTGAAGTTAGGGACATCTTGTGAGAATGAGTCCTTTAACCTGTGGAATCTGACATTAAACTCCGGCTAGTGTCAGAATTTGGACTGGATTTTAGGACATTGATTTGGTATTGGAGTATTGGAGAACTGGTAATGCGAAAGACACCATGTACTTGGTGTCAGCAAAAAAAAAAAAAAAAAAATCTCTCAACATAAATTATAAAAATCTAAACAAAACTTACCAAATGAACAAAAAATCGTACATTTCTGGGATTCTTTTTTGATTATCCCTCTATTTCTAGGAATAAAACTGAGCATGATGTTCTGTGTCTAAGAAATGCTACATGGACAAATGTTGGCCTGGTTGGTTTTAACATTTTCCTTGGGTACCTTAACGATGATGTGACAGAGGATGACCTCACTTACATCCTCAAAGATTTCAGAACTACCATCAACCAAACATATAATTCTTACTTGGCTTTCATCTACCTTTCTACATAAGTTATTGAATAATACTTTCCTTTTCTGGAAAAACAAGTTTAGACATCTACAGAACTTCATGCCTGGCAAATGCTCCCAATCTAATATGGATTAAAATGAACACCTATGGGTTACTTCCGGCCAAGATGGAAGTGTAAGTAGATACATCTTGCCTCCTTGCACAACCAAAAGGACAACAACAAATTTAAAAACAAAAAACAACTGGAACTGCCAGAAAAAACAAACAAACTGTATGGAAGTCTGACAATCAAAGAATTAAAAAGGAAACATTCGCTCAGACTGGAAGGAGAGGTGGAGACAGGCACCAGGGCGGAGAGGATGCACGGCAAGGAGACAGCTGGAGGACTGGGTGGGCGAGACGGCAGCTGGCAGTCCCACATTTGTGTGCAGATAAACTGGGAGGAACTGGGGAGAGAGACAGACTGCACAACCAAGGGTTCCAGTGCAAGGAAATTAAGCCTCAAAACCTCTGGCTGTAAATCAGTAGGGGTTGTGGTGGTAGGAAAAACTCCTAGCATACAGGAGAGTTTGTTGGAGACCCACAGGTGCCTAGAATGTACACAAAGTGTACCACAATGCAGCAACGTGAGTCACCTCTACCTGGTGAATACCTAAGACTCCACCCCTTACAACGTAACAGCTGTGCTGAGACAAAGAAACATGGCACAAATGAAAGAACAGATCAAAATTCCAGAAAAAGAACTAAGCAACAAAGAGATAGCAATCTATCAGATGCACAGTTCAAAACACTGGTAATCAGGATGTTCACAGAAATGGTTGAGTATGGTCGCAAAGCAGAAAAAGTGAAGGTTATGCAAAGTGAAATAAAGAAAAATACACAGGGAACCAACAAAGAAGGGAAGGAAACCAGGACTCAAACCAATGATTTGCAGGAGGAAGAAATAAACACTCAACCAGAACAGAAAGCAGCAGCAAGAATTTAAAAAAATGAGGAGAGGCTGAGGAACCTCCGGGACAACTTTAAACGTTCCAACATCCAAATCATACAGGTGCAAGAAGGAGAAGAGGAAGAGCAAGAAGTTGAACACTTACTTGAACAAATAATAAAGGAGAACTTCCCCAGTCTGGCAAAGGAAATAGATTTCCAGGGAGTCCAGGAAGCTCAGAGAGTCCCAAATAAGTTGGACCCAAGGAGGAACACACCAAGGCACATCATAATTGCATTAGCCAAGATTAAAGAGGAGGAATCTTAAAAGCAGCAAGAGAAAAGGAGACAGTTACCTACAAAGGAGTTCCCATAAGACTATCAGCTGATTTCTCAAAAGAGACCTTACAGGCAAGAAGGGGCTGGAAAGAAGTATTCCAAGTCATGAAAGTCAAGGACCTACATCCAAGATTGCTCTATCCAGAGAAGCTGTCATTTAGAATGGAAGGGCAGATAAAGTGCTTCTCAGATAAGGTCAAGTTAAAGGAGTTCATCACCACCAAGCCCTTATTATATGAAATGTTAAGGGGATTTATCTAAGAAAAAGAAGATAAACATGTACAGTAAAATAACAGCAAACTCACAGATATTAACAACCACACCGAAAACAAAAGCAAACTAAGCAAACAAGTAGAACAGGAGCAGAAACACAGAAATGGAGATCACATGGAGGGTTAGCAACAGGGGAGTGGGAGGAGGAGAGAGGGGGGAAAGGTACAGAGAATAAGTAGCATAGACGGTGGGTAGAAAATAGACAGGGGGAGGGCAAGAATAGTGTGGGAAAAGGAGAAACTAAAGAACGTATGACAATGGACATGAACTAAAGGGGGGAAATGTGGATGGGAGGGGGTATGCAGGGTAGAGGGAATGAAGGGGGAAAATGGGGCAATTGTAATAGCGTAATCAATAAAATATAATTTAAAAAATTAAAAAACTCAACTAAGAAGATAATTTAAGTCTACAGAAACCTGCCCTCAACAATTAGAGAATGTACTTTCTTTACAAACACAAATAAAACACTTAACAAAAACTGACCACAATCGAGGCCACACAGATATCAGACATTTCACGGTTTCTGAACACAATGTAATAAAGTTAGAAACTATGAACAAAAAATACCCTTATAAAGAAAACCACAAACTTAAAAAATTTTTCAAGTACTTCCAAATCATGGGTGGAAGAAATCGTGATAGAAATCAGAGAATACTTAGATTTGAACTATAGCAAAAACACAACATATCAAAGTTGGTAGGATTCCATTACAGCAAACTTAAGAGGGAAATTTCCTAGGGAAATTTATACTCTAAATTCCGCTAGGCTTAACTCACACTCTCACACACACACACACACACACACACACACACACACACACACACGTTGCAACAGAGTGTTAGCAAAACATGAGACTTCACTTGCTTACGTATGATGTTTTCAGTGAGACACATGAGGTAAAAGAGAGCTATCCAGCTGAACTGAACTATGCAGGAATACGCACCATATGCACAACTCAAACACGTACCAGCCACCTCACTTCACCAGGTATGCTCTGATCCACACCCATCCACATATGTTGTTACAACTTTCTCTCCAACTTCAGAGAACTCTCCTTCACCACCTCTCAATAATTCTCAAGCTGCATTCCTTCTGACAACCACTGTCATAAGCAAACGTCCAAACTCCTTCAAGGTAAAATGCATTTACTTTAGCATTTACATATACCGTAACCACTGAACAGCTTAAAACTGGACCACTGTTTTTACAGGGTTCCATGTGGCTGATGACATCTGTGACTGATGAAGTTTTTGAGTGTTGTGTCTCCACCCCCATCTTTTCCATAAGCCCTATGATTTTTACCATGCAGTTCTGCACAGCAGGATGATGGTTAGGAATACATATATTGCAATAAAGCAAAACTGGCCGCATTAGGAAAAAAATGAAGAGTCACAGAGGATATTATTAAGACTAATAGAAAAATTATGTATATATAGTAATTAGATAGTATTATTGTGTCAATATTAAATTTCCTGGGTGTTGTGATCATGTCTTTGGCCTTAGGAAATAAATGCGAAGGGGTGATGCCATCAGCCTAATTTTAAAGAATTCAGAAGAAATACAGAAAAGAAATAAAGCATGAAACAAGGCAAATATGGTAAAATGTTAGGAATTGGGGACTGTTGTGAAAGGCAATGGGTATTCTTTGTCCTAGTCTTGTATCTTTTCTGTAATAAAAAACAGGGCAGAGTGATGGTAGGCCAGCCATGTAAGGATCTTGATCCCTCCTATCAGAATGGTAAGACATACCCAGATTAGCCTGCTGTCCCAGGAGGAGGAGAGGTAGCTGTCACCCCTGTTGCTCTGTATGAGGCCCACCTGCATCAGATGATACCCAGCCAGCCTCAAACCTGTGCTGACTCCAGTCAATACCAACAGATGCCTTGCCAGCTGTCCCCGGACCTCAGATAAAGGGCAATACATGGTCACTATTACATGGCACTAGGGTTTCTGTGGTTATTTGCAGAATTCTAGAAGAACTGAGTTAAGTAGCCAACTCAAGTTAGCCAAAGGAACAGAATGAACCCAAAGTAAGTACAAAACTTTTAAAATAGTAAATATGAAAAATTTAAACAGAAAATAAAGGAACAGAGATGATCAACAAAACCAAACATAAGTCATTAGAAAGACTTTTAAAAATCCTTTGGCAAAATTATTTAAGTATAAAAGAGAAGGCACAAATAAAAAGAATTAGAAATGAGAAAGGAACCACAACTATAGAAACTACTGGGTTAGGTTTTTTTTTGAAGTCATAAGATATTATGTTAAATAACCATGTTCTTTATTTGAAGTAGCAATTTTTTTTTTACTCTTTACTTGTTTTCTAATGAAATAGCTTAGAATTCTAGAGTAAAAATAAAAATCTTAAAAAAATTGGAAACTGAATCCAATTTTTAAAAAATCGCCTGATGGTTTTTTACAGAAAAAGCCAGCAAACAGTCCTGTAGGAAACAGATCATGTCTTTACTGCAGAAACTTGGGGGGGGGGGAGAAAAAAAGGGAGAGAGGAAAAGTTTCCCCAGTATTTGAGGGTACAATAAACTTAAAACTGGGTATATGTGGTATCAGAAAGAAAAACGACAAGCCAATCTGACTTATGAACAGAGAGTTTAAAATTCTAAGTACTAACAAACCAAATCCTGCAATAAAATTTTAAAACGTTAAAAAATTCTGAAATAATCACGAAGTTATAGAAAAGTTGAAAATGCACTGGTACGGAGACAACCTCTCCCGAACCGCCTGGGAGTCAACCTGAAGCCCCCACGGCCCCCAAACACCTTGGAGTGTGTACGGCCTGCAAAGGAGCGCCTCCCACACAACCAGACGGCGACCGAGAGGACCGGGAAACACAGACCGACACATCGCCACCACTGAACCCTCGGCACCTTTCAAGTGTGCCGACTGTCCCCACGATGCCCCTTCTGGAAGAGGACACAGCTCAAAACCATGCGCTGCATCTACTTGTCACGTCTCTTCAGTCTCTCTGAATTCTAACCTGAACCCCGGCATTATCAAAGATTACAGGCCAGTCATTCTGTAGAATGCCTCTCAATTTGGGTTTGGTGTTTTCCAATGACTACAGTCATGTTACCTATTTTGACAGGAATACCACAAAAGTGATGGCAATCTCTTCTCATTGCATCTCATCAAGTGGTGCATTTCAATCTCTCCCGTAATGGATGATGCTCCTTTTGATCACTTGATTAAATCAAGGTCTGCCCTCCTCACTCTGCGTGGGCTCTAACTCAGCACGTGGACTGGCTGTCTCTCTAGGGCAGGGCTGTCGAACCCATTCTCACCGGGGGCCGCATCAGCCTCACGGTTGCCTTCAACTGGCCAAGTGCGATTTCATCCCCTTAACAACTAAGGGGTGCTTGCAGTTACGCAGTCCTAATATTATCTGGGCCCTTTGAAGGCGACCGCAAGGCTGATGCGGCCCCCGGTGAGAATTAGTTTGACGCCCCTGCTCCAGGTAGCTCACACTCCTCCCCACGCAAGACTGCCCCTCTGCAGAGGGCACCTTCGCCTTGTCTGGCGCGGAAGCCCCACACCAGGCTGCCCGGTAGCCCCTCCAGGGATGCCCTGCACTTCTCGCCAGGGCTCCAAGCCCCACCCCCTAGAGCCCCTCCCCACGGAGCTGCTGCTGCTCTGTGCGCAGACCCCCTTCGTCCAGTCTGGACGTTGCCACCCACTCTGGGCCAACGCAGAGCCTCTGCCCCCACCCCCAGATACCCACTTTGCTCCACCCTGCATAATGGAATACGGACTGAATTATTCGGGAAGGAAGGAGGAGGGGCTGTGGTGTGTTTTCGAAATATATTTTGGCCCCAGTAGCGATATATGAATAGTTTAAAATTAGAAAAATCTATTTACTGATTTATCATTGTAACAGATTCAGGGTTTGAAATCATATAATTATCTCAGTAATTACCTAAAAAAGGACATATTCATGATAGGAAAAAAGAAGCTTTTGTAACAATGGACAGAAAAAAATACTCTTTAACTTGACAGGATACTCAGCAAAACCCATAGCAAACCTCATACTTGAGGGTGAAATGTTAAAAGCATTTCCCTGTAAAGTAAGAAACAAAATAAAAATGGCTGCTATCACTGCTTCTATTTGACACTGTAGGGCTAATCAGTACAACTAGAAAAAGAAATGAGTAAGAAAGTTGGGAAGGAAGATGCCATCGTTGCAGACAACGCATGCAGAAGAAGCCCAACAGAATTCAGTGTAGTGGCACGAAAAATCCATTCTATTCACGAACAAGTAGAAAATACAGATATCAATCACAGTAACTAAATCCATGAGGTGCCCAAGGATAAATTAACAAAATATTTTAAATCTTTTAAGAAGAAGTTATTGAAATTCATTTAAAGACATAAAAAAGGCCTGCATAGATGGAAATACTACATGCATGGATTTTGGAAGATAAAATTTGGACAATACAATCCAAATTTAATCTATAAAGTCAAAGCAACGAAAATGAAATTCCCCATAGGACTTCCCACAGAACTTAATTCTGGGGAAAAAAGTTATCATTCCTTCATTCATTCATTCACTCACTCATTTATTTATTTACACACACACACACGCGCGCGCACACACACACAGCCATTTTAAAATAGAGTTGGAAGCCTTTTCCAGTGGGAACCGTGGAGGGTGCAGAAGAGAAGGTCCCTGTCCCTGCTGTGGTAGCAGCCCTTGAGAAAAAGCAAAGGAATTGCACAGAGCTGAAGATCAAGTGCCTGAGAGGCAAGTCTGCACAAACGATGCTTTGAAAGGCAAGAGGGAAGCTTATCTACGAAAAAGCTAAGCACTACCACAAGGAATCTAGGTAGATGTGCAGAACTGAGATTTGTAAGGTTAGGATGGCAAGAAAAGCTGGCAACTTCTATGTACCTGCGGAACCAAAAATTAATGAAATTCAGTTAATTGGCATTTGTCACCAGGATCACAGGTATCAATGGTGTGAGCCCAAAGGTCCAAAAGGCGCTGCAGGTTCTTTGTCTTCACCAGATCTTCAACGGCACTTTTGTTAAGCTCAGCAAGGCTTCAATGAACATGCTGAGGACTTTGGGACCATATATAGCATGGGGGTACCCAAACCTGAAGTCAGTAAACAAACTGATCTACAAGCATGGTTGTGGCAAAATCAACAAAAAACAAACTGCCCTGACAGATGATGCACTGACTGCTCAAACTCTTGGTAAATATGGCATCATGTGCACGGAGGATCTGTTTCATGAGATCTGTACTTGTGGAAAATGCTTCAAAGAAGCAAACAACGTCCTGTAGCTCTTCACATGATCTTCACGAGGTGGAATGAAGAAAGAGACCACCCACTTTGTAGAAGGTGGAAATGCTGGTAACAGGGAAGATCTGATCATCAGGCTTATTAGAAGGATGAACTAAGGTATCTACCACGGTTATTTTTGTAAACCAGTCAGTTAATAAACAGTGACTGCTTTTAACCTGAAAAAATAAAAAAAAATATAATAGAGCTGGAGCTGCCATCCCAGCGGAACTGCCCTGCACACCTTATGCCTCAAACCTTTGGAAAGTTAAAACCAGGCAAAATAACTTTGGACTGGGCCTAAAGCAACACTGTGTCCCCAAGAACTGTTTGCAAGGATAACAAGGAAACAGGTATGATACTACCAGACTGGAAATTAAAAACTGGCATCAGTGACCTGGCCAGGTGACTCGGCTGGCTGGGCCTCATCTTATACACCAAAGAGTTTCAGGGTTCAATCCCTGGTCAGGGTACATAGCTAGGTTGCAAGTTGGATCCCCAGTCACGGCACATGCAAGAGGCAACCCATCAATGTTTTTCTCTCTCCCCCCCTTCCCCCCAATGTGTCCCTCCCTCTCTAAAAAATCAGTAAGCACACCCTCAAGGGAGGATTAAAACAAAGGCCTCACTGCCTGTCGCACCCGGAGAAATGCCTTCCTTCTACTGATGTAGTTGGTCCCCTGCTTCCTCATAAAAAGCACTTGCCTTTGTTTCCTAATCAGAACACTATTTGGGTTCTGCCTGAATCGGTCAGCGCCTCCCAAATAGCTTTCTTTTTGATTTTAAATAAATGCTTGTCGTCTCTCAGTTTGGACTTTTATTTTTCTATAAAATTGTAAAATCCACACAAAGGTCGAACCCATTTTGAAGAACCAGCTGGGAGTACTGGCACTAACCGCATACCAACACTTACCCTAAAAAATAGAAATTAAGAGAAAGTAACAGTAGAGGCACAGGTGACAGAAGAGAACTAGAGAGAGCTCCAAAACCGAACAAGGGACACACGCGATCTTGGTACACAGGGGGGATTCCCCCGAAACAAAACAGAATTATTTCTGGAGGGTGGGCCCCTTGTAGGAGAGGCCGACCTGCTAGGCGAGTGTTCCAGGAGCCCATCTGTACCAGTGCACCAGCTGGTGCTGCTGTGAGAGGCTGCCTTCGGCTTTGACAGTTTTTCTGAAGACTCAGCAAGTTTGCCCATTTCATGATGGGTGATCTATGAGCACAGCTGCCACACGGCGCTGAGTGTTCAGCAGTTTTTGACCAAAAACAGCATGACCCCCATGCCCCACCCTCCCTATTCACCTGATCTCACCCCTAGCAATTCTTTTTTTTTGTTTCCCCAGATGAAAAAAAGTCCTCAAAGGGAAACAGTTAGCCAGTGTGGAAGAGATGAAACAAAAAATGGCAGAAGCACTAAAAGGCATCAAAATCGATGAGCTCAAAAATGGTTTTGAGCCGTGGAAAAAATGTCTCCATAGTTGTGTTGCATCAAGTGGAGAGCACTTTGAAGGTGACTGGAGTTTAAACATGTTAAGAATAAATACACAATTTTTAATAAATAAATTCTGTGTTTGGGGTTCCCCTTGTATAACACATGCTATCAAAAATGCTTCAGGAATGTACAGACTATTCCACAGATAATGCTGAAATAACCAGCTATGTAGGGGGGAAAAACATTACCAGCATCAATAAAATTGTATCCCATGTGGATTACATACCTAAATGTGAACAGCATTACTTTAAAGCTTTGAGAAAACATAGGATGAGAATATCTCAAGAAGCAATGAAGGATGTTTCCCCCCGGTTGACTTTTTAATTTTTTTAAAATATATTTTATTGATTATGCTATACCGTTGTCCCATTCCCCCCTTGACTCCCTCCACCCTGCACATCCCCTCCCACCCACATCCCCCCTTAGTTCATGTCCATGTGTCATAATTTTAAGTTCTTTAGCTTCTATGTTTCCCACACGACTCTTACCCTCCCCCTATTTTCTACCTACCATCTATGCTACTTGTTCTCTGTACCTTTTCCCCCTCTCTCCTCTTCCCACTCCCCTATTGCTAACCCTCCATGTGATCTACATTTCTGTGTTTCTGTTCCTGTTCTACTTGTTTGCTTAGTTGGCTTTTATTTTAGGTGTGGTTGTTAATATCTGTGAGTTTGCTGTTATTTTACTGTACATGTTTATCTTCTTTTTCTTAGATAAATCCCCTTAACATTTCATATAATAAGGGCTTGGTGATGATGAACTCCTTTAACTTGACCTTATCTGAGAAGCACTTTATCTTCCCTTCCATTCTAAATGACAGCTTTGCTGGACAGAGCAATCTTGGATGTAGGTCCTTGCCTTTCATGACTTGGAATACTTCTTTCCAGCCCCTTCTTGCCTGCAAGGTCTCTTTTGAGAAATCAGCTGACAGTCTGATGGGAACTCCTTTGTGGGTAACTGTCTCCTTTTCTCTTGCTGCTTTTAAGATTCTCTCATCTTTCATCTTGGGTAATGTAATTATGATGTGCCTTGGTGTGTGCTTCCTTGGGTCCACCTTCTTTGGGACTCTCTGAGCTTCCTGGACTTCCTGGAAGTCTATTTCCTTTGCCAGATTGGGGAAGTTCTCCTTTATTATTTGTTCAAATAACTTTTGCACTTGTTGCTTTTCCTCTTCTCCTTCTGATACCCCTATAATTTGGATGTTGGGACGTTTAAAGATATCCTTGAGGTTCCTAAGCCTCTCCTCATTTTTTGAATTCTTGTTTCTTCATTCTTCTGTGATTGGATGTTTCTTCCTTCTGGTCCACTCCACTGATTTGACTCCCAGTTTCCTTCCCATCACTATTGGTTCCCTGTACATTTTCCTTTATTTCACTTAGCATAGCCTTCATTTGTTCATCTAATTTGCGACCAAATTCAACCAATTCTGTGAGCTTCCTAATCACCAGTGCTTTGAACTGTGCTTCTGATAGGTTGGCTATCTGTTTGTCACTTAGTTGTAATTTTTCTGGAGCTTTGATCTATCCTTTCATTTGGGCTTTTTTTTGGTCCTGATGGCCTGCTAAATAGTGAGGGGCAGAGCCTTAGGTGTGCACCCAGTAGGGGCAACCTAGTTGCTGGGTTGTGACACTGTATGCGGGCGAGGGGTCCGTCCGAGAGGGAGCAATGACACTTGCTCTCCTCTCCGCCAGATTCCACTCCCTTCCGCCACTTCCCCCAAGCACAGTGGGACCTTCTGGTGCTGATTCCGGGTGGGTGGGCATGTGGACATTCCAGGACCCTGTGGGTCTCTCCAATGAGCTCTCCCGTGAGGCTGGGTGTCTCTCCCACTGCCACCTCCATCCCCAGAGGTGTTTTCAATCAGTGCTTTGAGGCTTTATTTCCCCTTGCTGGAGCTCTAGGTTGCGCAGTCTGTCTTGCTCCCCAGTTTCTCCTGGCTTATCTGCGTGAGAATGTGGGACCACCCAGTCTGCCAGCTGCCTTGTGTGCCGTGCCCTCCACAATCTGCCGCCTTGCTGGGTCCCGCCCGCTGCCCCCTTGTGAGCCCAGGTCTGCCAGCAGCAGCTTTGCCGTGACCCCTCTCCACCTGGCCGCACAACTCTGCCCCTCCTACCGGTCAGGATGAAGGTGTTTAACTCCTTGGTTTTGGACTTCCATATAGTTCAATTTTCTATCGGTACTGGTTGTATTTTGTTTCTAAATTTTTGTTGTCCTTATTTTGGTTGTGTGAGGAGGCATGGCGTATCTACTTACGCCTCCATCTTGGCCGGAAGTGGGGGCAATGAAGCATTTCTCAATCAAGACACAAAACACACAACCATAAAAAGGAAGACAATGACAACTGCAGCTACATTAGAATTTAAATCTTCTGTTCAAAACCCCACCAATAAAAAAAAAAAAAAAAATCAAACAAAAAGCTACAAACTGGGAAGAAATATTTGCCACCAAACTCCCAAAGATTACATTTTAACATATTCATAATATAAAAATAGCTTACAAATCAGGGAGGGAAGGAAGGAAGGCAGTCAGTCCACAATCAAGCCAACAGGAATGGGCCAAGGTAGAAACAAGTAGTTAAACGGCTAATCCAGCGAAGGGGAGCAGAATATGCGAAACTAAGATATGCCACCTTGGTACATGAATTCTTTTCAGCTGAAGGCAATCAAGACCCAGCGGACTCAAGAAAATCTTTAATTTCTAACTACCTAAAAGAATTAATAGGGTACCTGGCTCACACAGCTATTAACATAGATAACTTTTATCTCAACGACCTATCTGTATGGCAGGATAAAAGTGTAATTACCAAACATCTGGTCTTACTGTGTGTGAAGTATCTTCCTCCTCTCCTCAGAAGTCCCAGGTCCCAATCTCATTCCTGAACTCAGGATGGCATGTTAGCCAACCTCAACTGCCCTACTGGCCCTTGGGTCTCATCTTTTCATGGGGCTCTTATATGTACATAATTAAATGTTTTTCTCCTGTTAATCTGTTTTATGTCAATTTAGTTATTAGATTAGTCAAAAGAAACTAAAAGAGTACAGGAAAAATTCTTCCTGCTCAACACCAATACAGATAAAAATTCTGTGATCAGCTAAAATCACAGGTTAACTTTAAGCCTGATGTCAAAGAACCGATGTTCATCTTATCACCTCTAACTCCCAAATCGGCTGCAGCATCTCAGGTTTGAACATGTCCATCACCATATTTTCTTATGGGGTTCTGCTTTTTTATCATCTTTCTCCTGAACAGTGAGAATTCAGGAGTCTTTTACTTGTGATGAAATTCAGGATTATTTCAAACTTTTACTTCCACATTGTTCTGGAAATGAGTATTTCTCTACACCTTAGTACACTGTCCTTAGCAAAGGGCCCACAGATGTAGTTATTTCAGTAGGACGTGAACATTTTCAAAGAAAATCAGTTATGAATTTGGAAAATTTCAACTCCCATACACTCATTCTAGGGTGTGAAACAACCATTCAGAATGTGAACTTGTGGCAGCTTTAAAACCCACCATAAAGGGAAGTAAGGGAAGGAGTTTTAATATGAAACTGAAATTATGATCTCTAAAAAGACACAGTTGACAAACTAGAGTTCATCAAAAATTTTTAATTTTATACATAAAAAACTCAACTTACTAAAGTTGCAAGATGCAAAATCAACTTACAAAAATCAGCTGCATTTCTATACATTAACAACTATACAAAAGAAATTAAGAAAATAATCAAATTTACAATAGCAAAAAAAATCAAATTAAAAAATGGGCAACAGAACTGGACAGACATTTTTCCAAAGATGACATAAAAATAGCCAACAGGTTTCTGAGAAGGTGGTCAATATCATTAACCATCATGGAAATATGAATTAAAAAATACAATGAGACACCACCTCACACCTGTTAGGATGGCCATTACCAAAAAGACGAGCGGTAAGTGGTGAAGAGCAGGGACCTCATGCGCACTGCTGGTTCGAATGTCCACAGTACAGACACTACGGGAAGCAGTAGGGAGGTTCCTCGGAATTAAAAATGGAACTACCGTACGATCCAGCAATCCCACTTCTGAATATGTATCAGAAGGAAACAAAATCAGTATCTCAAAGAGGTACCTGTTCTCCCATGTTCACTGCTGCATTATTCGTAATAACCAAGATATAGAAAAAATGCAACTGTCCAATGATGAATAAGGAAAATATGGCATATATATGAAATAAAATATTATTCAGTAATAAAAGTAGCAAATCCTGCTATTTGCTACAATATGGATGAACCTGGAGGATATTACACTATGGGAAATAGCCAGACACAGAAAGACAAATGCAAAAACTCTATGATCTCACTTTTATAGGTAATCCTAAAAGGAAAAAATTCCAACTTACAGAAACAGAGTAGAATGGTGGTTGCCAGGGATTGAAGGTTGGGGGACATGGAGACATGTTCACCAAAAAGTGCAAATTCTCATTTATAAGAGTAACCAGTGCTGGGGATCCAATATATAGCATATTGTGACTAGACACTGTATTGTATATTTCAGATTTACTGGGACAGTGAATCTTAGGTCTTCAAAACACACACACACACACAAAATGAATGCAACAAAATGAGAACTACATGAGATGGTGGATGTAATTAACTTCAATATAATCATTTAATAATGTTTGAAGCATGTGAAAAATTTGCCCTGGCTGCTGTGGCTCAGTGGATTGAGTGCTGGCCTATGAACAGAAGGGTAGCAGGTTCGATTCCCAGTCAGGGCACATGCCTGGGTTATGGGCCAGATTCCCAGTAGGAGGGGTGCAAGAGGCAACCACACACTGATGTTTCTCTCCTTTCTCCTTCCCCTCCTCTCTCTCTACAAATAAGTCAATAAAAACTAAAAAAAAAAAAAAAGTTCAGTGTCATTAGTCAAATGCAAATTAAACCACATGAAACCAATACACATCCACTAGAAAAGCTGTAATTTAGAAAGACAATACCAAGTTTTGGTGAGGATAGAGAAAAACTAGAACCCTCATGAATTGCTATAAAGAATCTGGCAGTTTCTTAAAAAGTCAAACATAAATTCACGACCAAAAGCAATCAACTCCGAGCAATGCACCTCAAACAAATATAAACATGTTTACAAAAAGAGATGAACATGAGTGTTCCTAGAACCCTAACTGGGAACAAATCGAATGATATGGGTGGATAAATAAAAGGTAATATATCCATATGGTTGAGTATTATTCAACAATAAAGGAATAAGAATGAAATACTTTATAGCTTTTATCCCACTTAGTGACAACATTCACATCCTTTGCTGTGTGTTTATGGGATACAACCCGAAGTCCCTCTGAAGATATTGCACTGTAACATACAGTGTATGTACCATATCACTTTTCTGAAAGATGTAAAATTCTGAATTCTGAATCATATCTGCCTCAATAGTTTCAGATAAGGACTGAGGAATTTATAGAGAATTAATAATTTTACTAAGCCATGTGACACATTTAAGTATTTTATATGTTACAATAATCTTTATTAACCAAAATCCATTTCCCAACTATAAATATGTTGTTTCAATATTGTAAAAATGACTGAACATGAAGCACACAGTTAATATGTAGTATAAAGTAGTGATCTGATTCTTTTATGATTTAAATTTTAAGCAAATTAGTGTTAAGACAGATCCTCAATGTCTGAACTTCCTACTGATTTAACTCATGAAATTTCTAGAATCAATCTGAAACTATATGAGGAAGAAAATATCAATCAATACACTATGTTAAAAATGGCATAAAATACACTGATGTTCAGAATCATTTTTTTATTGACTGATTCGTTGTTCTACTTATTTATGCATTCATTTGCTGATCCTTGTATGTACCCACCCTAGAATGGAACCCGTATCTATGGTGTTCTGGGACCACACTCTAACCAGCTGAGCCTTCTGGCCAGGGCCCCATCATTCCCCCTCTAGAAAACATTAACTACGACTCAGAGGTAGCTGATGTAAAGGATGTGAAGACACCACTAAATAGAAACTGCATGAAAACCGCTTCAGCTGTAGCGCCCTCATACCCCAGAATCAGAGCTGTAAAACAAAAGCTCCCAGACAGCTTCTCCATCACGAAGCAGGCGTCTATGGAAAAGAAACATCAAACCTGCCCAGCTGTCAGGAATGTAGAAAAACGAAGATTAAAAGATGCAAGGAGACACCATTCCACCATTCAAAATGGAAAAATATATATATAAAACTTTAAAAACCACCACTGTTGTAGAATGTTTACCAGTAGTCTTCTGAAGGTCAAGGTGGCAATGCAAACATTTTACTAGGGGCATGCCCTTGAACCGAAACTTCTGGTTCCACAAAAACAATGCTAACCAAATACTGCCACACACATGCAAAGATACTGAAAGAGTATACTGACACTTTCTATTAGCCAAAATATTAGAAACAATCTAGATGTTGCTAACAGAAGATTGTTTAATAAATTATGGTATGCCATAGTATAAGAGGATTTATTTATTTATTTATTTATTTATTTAAATACACAGTTCTAGGAGCTTCCTGTCAGACATGGCTTACCTCTTTGCATAACCACACCACAATTACAACTAAGATATAGAACAATCATCACGCAGGAACGTCAGAATCGAGGTGGATGGAATGACAAGTACAGAAGTGAAGAAACCACATCCATCCAGACTGGTAGGAGGGGTGCAGACACAGGATGGGCTTGTCCCACGCCCACCTGGATAAATATCTGGAAGAGGTATCTCCAGAGTGAGGACTCCCAGACCCATCCCTAGCCCCCTGGCCCAGGATTCCAGTTCCAGGAAGATAAGTTCCCACGATTTCTGGCTGCAAAACATCAGCAGGGATGGAATCATGGAACAAACTTCTGGAGCCACAAGCAGTTCCTTTTAAAGAACCCACAGGTGGACATACCTGCTCAGACTTGCTCCCTATGGGCTCCAGCAGTGGGGTGGGAACTGACCAGGGACTGCACAACCTGGGAAAACCCAGGGCCAGAGAGCACCCAGCAGACAGCTACAAACCATGTCCAAGCACCACAACCCTGCCCCTGCACAGCTGATCCCCACAGAGGGAGGCAGTTGGTGGTCAGTGGTCATAGGCAGTCCTTGCAGCTGACTGGCCTGGGTTAATCCCTCCCACTGATCTTCCAACAGCATCCAAGGCTCAACTACAAGCGCAGAGTGTACTCCACCCACACAAAGGGTGCACCTGGAGTAACCAGCTTGGGTGATAGGAGAGGCTGTGCCACTGACCCTTACAGAACACCTATTACATTCGGCCACACTACCAAGACACAAGTCAAAGCAGCTCTGCTTACTACATAGAAACAAACACAGGGAGGCCGCTAAAACAAGGAGACAAAGAAACATGGCCCAAATGAAAGAAGAGATCAAAACTCGAGAAAAAGAACTAAACAAAATGTAGATAAGCAATCTATCAAATGCCGAGTTCAAAACACTGGTTATAGGATGCTCAAGGAACTTAGTGAGGACCTCAGCAGCATACAAAAGATCCAGTCAGAAATGAAGGACATACTAATTGAAATAAAGAACAATTTATAGGGAAACAACTGTAGAGTGGATGAAGCCAAGAATCAAATCAATGATAGTGGAGCATAAGGAAGCAAAAAACAACCATGCAGAAAAACAAGAAAAAGGAGTGAAAAAAAAATATGAGGATAGCATAAAAAGCCTCTGGGACAACTTCACGAGGTCCAACATTTGCATCATAAAGGCAGCAGCAGAAAAGAAAGAGCCAGAAATTGGAAATCTATCTGACAAAACAGTGTAAGAAAATGTCCCTACTTGGTGAAGGAAACAGACATACAAGTCCCGGAAGCACAGAGAGTCCCAACTACGATGGATGCAGAGATCCACTCCAAGACACATCATTATTAAAAGGCCAAACAGTAAAGATAAAGACTCTTAAAAGATAAAAGGGAAAAGAAGCTACCAGATGGTTAACAGATGGGAGGGAAGGAAAGAATGGGTAAAGAGGTGAGGGGACTAAGGTACAAAGAGGTAACAGAATAGCCATGGGGATGTAAAGTGCAGTATAGGAAATGGAGTAGCCAAAGAACTTATACACATGACCCATGGACATGAGCAATGGTAAGGGGACTGCCTGGAGGAGTGGGGGGTGCTAGGTGGAGGGGACAAAGGAGGAAAAATCAGGGCAACTTGTAATAGCATAATCAATAAAATTAAAAAACAAAAATCAGTTTTGAAGTTACTGATATGGAATGATGATGAGGATATATTGTCAGCTAAAAAAATGCACAGTACAGAACTCTATGTAGTATATGATCCCACTATTTTACGGCCATACGAATGAATTATATTTATGTGAATCCATAGGTGAACATCTACAAAGAAACTCAATTTTGTAACTAGTTACCTCCGGAGTGAAGAGTGGAAAGGATGAAGAGGGTAACATCTTTGTGTTGCTTGTATTTTAAAAAAACAAAAACGTTATTTTTATAACAAAAAAAGTAAAAAAAAAAATGGAAAGAGACCATTAATACTATGTACTGGTGAGTTAAGAAAACCTAGTCACACAATATTTTATCTGTTTGACTTAGAAGACACTTCTATTATTTAGAAATCTGTGCTTAAACTGACTTTCAAAAGATGCTAAAGACTGAATTACTTTTCTATGGATATATTAATACCACCTCACCTCAACCAATAACTCAAACTTTCCAGGCATATTATATACTAGGGTTCAATTTCTGAAAATGAGTTTTACATTACCAAAAAATTAAGAGTTGATCCAAAGTAAAACAACCTTGTGCTTCAAAGGTGTTTATTAGCTATTTAAATATGTCTTTAAAGGAATTTTTCTGCAGTCTTTTAAAAAATATATGTTCACTGGCCTAAGAACTCTATTATTTGGTATATTTCCGTGTAGCAAACAGGAGCATTTTTCATTGCTTCAGGAACTTCAAATTCTTCTAAGATCTTCTATCTAGACAACGTTCACTTCCAAGATAATGTTTACCAATGTCTCTGAAAGTATTTGAATAAAGAATGCCAAGAGTAGAGTGTAAGCATAATAGCTGAATTTTGTTATTTATTATGGGGTTGAAGGTTAGCAAGAGTGTAAAACTAGGATTAGTTACACTTAAAGCTTAACCTTTATTTAAAAAATTTTCTTTTAGCTCGAAAGACGTACGCGCTAAAATACACACAGATTTGGTGAGGGGGCATGTCAAAGGAACAAAAGTCAACTGAAAGAGCTCCCAATGGCTGAAGTTGGAGTAATCTGAGCAACAAAATACAAGAGTATTAAGTTATAACTCACAATGTAAAGCAATCTGCAAGTCTGAAATGATGTAAATATAGACTGCACAAATAAACAAACTCAGGAACAGAGACAAGCCTCCCATGTAGAAGAAGTCCAGATAATTTATTTAGAGTTCACCCTCAAGGAGACGGAGCATAATTTCCCACCTCTTAGGTGTGAGCTGTCCACAGTACTTCCTTCCAAAGAGTACCACACACAAGGGTGAAAAAATAGCAACACTGGAAAAACCTGCATTGGAAAAACACTACTAAGCCAGGTGGCAAAGGGTGACACCAACAGTGTCAGGTCATGGTAACACATACCCTTCATAAGACTGTAATGACAGTAACACTTCACCTGCATGGTCTTCCTGTCAAAAAACCACCCCTATCGAATCAAGAGAAAATCATGAAACAAATTCCAATCAGGGATATCTGATGTAATACCTGACCAGTTCTCTTCAAAACTTAAGGCCATCAAAAACAAGAAAAGCTTAGAAATAATCACAGCTCAGAGAAGCCTAAGAAGATATAATAGCTAAATGTAATGGGGTATCCTTAATGGGATCCTGTCATACGGGAAAAAAAACATTGAGAAAACTACTAAGGAAATCTGAACAAAGTATGAACTTCAGTTAATGACAATGTCTCAATATGACACGTGACTAACGTGGAAAGTTGGCTGTGGGTATATGGGAACTCACTGTACTGTCTTCACAATGCTTCTGTAACCTAAACCCACTGATAAAAATTTATTTTAAAAATGATTTGTATTATTTAAAATCTCTCATTATCATGTTCATTTCCAAACTTGGTATTTGGCTATTTCTACTTGAAAGACAACTGAACTAAACTTTCTAAAATAATAAAAAGATGGCCATGTAGAATATTGATACTCTAAAAACTAATCTTAACATAAGTGTATATTTTAAACTTTGTCACCTAAGTTTCAAGTTAACGTGGCTGCAAACTAGCGTTATCTGATTTGCTTTCCTCTGTCCTTCCACAAAATACCCATAGAATAACCCCCGGATATATACAATGTTCAAATATTTCTGGAAACTCAGAAGAGGGGCTGAAAATCTTCAGATGGCAGGACCCGGAGGCTCAGGAGGCAGGATAGGCGGCGGCGGACAGGCAGCCCCGCGTTGCTTCTCATCGCCGGTCAGCACACCCGGTCAGCGCACCGCTGCCCGCAGGCACCAGGCCACGCCCCCTACTGCTGCCACAACCCCGACAGCAAGGCTGGCTCTACTCAGGGCAAAGCAAAGGCAGCCTGCAAGAAGGATCTGTGAGGTTGTCAGCTAAACCCGATCCTGCAGAAGCGGAAACAAAGCCTACAAAGGTGGCAGGAAAGGATAAACCTGCAGACAAAATAGCGCAAGCAACAGGGAAAAGGGGAGCGAAGGGAAAACAGACCAAAGTGGCTAACCAAGAAGCTAAAGATGTATCTGCAGTGCAGGACTAAAAATGAAGCGAGTGCAGCCTCTGATGAAGGAGAGAAAGCCAAGTCTGATTCATCTCAATCCCCAACTGCCTACCAGTCCACGGCCTGCTAGGAAACCTAGCCACAAGCAAAGCTGGCCTGGGCTCTGCCTCCCGTCTTTCCTACCTGTTGGGGACCATTCTGTGTGGTATCGGAAACTGTAGCTCCGTGGGAGTGAGCCAGGCCTTGTGGGAAGTCAGACCTGAAGAGTACATTGTATCCTTTGAAGCTTGCTTTGCCCTGCTATAGACCTGTTGGTGTCAACCAGATGTTTAAGTTCAAAGCCTAAGAACTGAACTCCTTATCTTAGGAAATACGTCTTAACAACCATCTGGCATTAGCATGTCTAACAGACCCTGACCTGCGGCAGATCTCTGTGTCTCTTCAATTGTCATCTATAGATAGTATCAGTTTTTTTGTAACCAGTCTTTGGACATTGATTGGCAAGCTATGCATGTATGCTGTTTATCCCTGCACCTACGGATCCCAATGAAAGCCATTTTGGAGAAGGGCTTGGGGCATTCTCCACTAGAGGGCACCGCCACCCCTCTTCCTGCTGTAACAACAGATTGTGACTAGGAGACTTATTCTCATCCAAGGCAGCTGGGAGACCTCCGCAGGATGGGACACCCTACACCTACCCATTCCACAGTGGGACCAGCAGAGCTCAGAAGCTCACCTGAGCTCAGCCCCCTGCCCCACCCTGTCTTCCACAAAACCCATCTGTGGTGCCAAAAAGGTTGGGGACCACTGTCATACACCATGTCTTATAAGTGGTCCCTGTCTCCATTCTTGCACAATCCAGAGAAATATTTTTTATCAACTATTTTTGTAAATGCAAGGGTTTTTTTTTTTTTTTTGAGCTTCTTCTAGAAACCTTTTTTAGAAGGAGGAAGTTGTCACCTCATCCCATTTTTTAAGTGTAAATGCTTGTGTCCTGACCTGTGGCTCAGTGGTTGGGCGTGCTCCCACAAAGTGAAAGATCACTGGTTGGAATCCTGGTCAGGGCACATGCTTGGGTTGTGGGTTTGGTCCCTGGACAGGGCACATATAAGAGGCAACTGACCAATGTTTCTCTCTCACATGTGTTTCCCTCTCTTCCTCCCTCCCTTCCCTCTCTCTAAAAGTAAATAAAATCTTTAAAAAGTAAAAATTCTAAAACAAGTGTAAATGCTTTAAAAAAGTGAAATCACTTACTGGATGCTTAGTTGTTGGTGTAATCAGCAAATAGTGAAATACTGAATATGAAGGCTTTGACTGTCAAGGGTGTTAGCTTAACGTTCCATAGACGGGGGTAGATTTTACATCCTATAATACAAAACATACTAACGGGCAACATGGCGTCAGCCATCCATTTAACATGTCTTAACACTTTAAATTACCTCTACCCCCACGCTTTTGGTAGAACCATCTCCTAAAGGAAGTCACTCCTTGATCCTGGCTCTCCCTGTCCGAATTTTGTGCACTCTAACATCCTTGGTGTGGCGGTCCGGTGTCCTAGTAACTTTGTTAATGTGCTCTGAAAGACTGAAAATTTGAGTATGTAGCATACAGATATTAAATTATGAATTGGTAGGTCTTTGATATAACAGCACATCAACATTTAAAGATATTGGTACTTGATATTTTATTAAGAAAAAATTTGCCTCCAAATTTTAAGGTGGCAAGTCACTACAGTAACTTTAGAGAAGAACCACAACTACATGACTTTTTAGGTTTTGGTCTGCGTGTTAACATGTATGTGTAAACTGAAATGCCTGTGTACTTATGCTCAGAACCAGTAAAATCTCCATTATGAAATAACACTTCGAAGCGCACACACACAAATCTGTCAGGCCCCAGCGTAAGTTAAACAAAGCACAGACTTCCACAGAGGAACAGAAGACCAGGAAAACGGTAAGAGACCTCCATCCCGCTTTTACCAGTGAGTGTCTTCACCTTAACGGCCTCTCCAAAGAAGGTGCCAAAACAACCTGAGCTGCTTCCGTCCCCTCACCACCACGACCATTTGCACACACGTCTTTCTTTCCAGGTGCATTCAGAAGACAATTTCCAGGGATGCAAGTGAAGGAGGGAAGCACACAGACCGTGATGTTATAAGGAACCAAAAGTCACTCTGGGGGAGGTGTTTTTCACATACTATTTCTGGCAAACTATAGACTGCTCAAAATATCCAGAAATAAATCCCCCAGACATGTTTTATTTGGCTCACATGGTGTTTTGATGTCCCCCTCAGACAGTTTGAATTAGTTGCCAACATTTCAAAACTGGGACATTACACATAAGAATCTGGGCTTCTAGTTTTTTTCTTGAAAAATCAGAAGATCAGGTAACACTGGGCTAGTTAAATCCCACCCCGCAGAGCAATAGTAAGCACATAGGTAGCAGTTGGGTGAACCAGGGTGGGAGCTTTCTAATTCTTTATTGCTCTTTTCCTATCCAAGTCACCGTTACTTTACATTCCTGGGGTTTATAGGCATTTAATGTTGTCACAAGTTGCATAGGCAAACAAGTAGTGAAAGCAGTTTTTTAATCCAGAAGAACCAAACTACATTAAGATATCAGTAAAACCAACGATTTATCCACAGAACAGGTTCATCCAATAACCTTTCAGCTAAATACCTGCCTGTGGATGTGTCTGTTTTTCAGTATGAAGCGGCCAGGCTTTGAAATCCAGAGATTTAGTCAAGTGAGATACTGGGTAAGATGACTTTAAACAGTTCATGGATATCCATGATGACTGGTCTGGACCCATAATTAACAGAACTTTTTATGCTATTTAAGACAGAGAGGCCTGACAACTTGTTAGATTTTCACAAGCAACCCCCACCCAATTATGGATTGCTTTTATTAAGATTAGAAATTCAACACAGTGTCATTTAATTTTTTAAAAAAGTAATTTATTCGCTCAGCTAATAACCAAAAAGACCACAGTGACGCTGGCACAACCAGAATTCTGAGTTGACAAGACTACGCATTCCAGGGGCCCTCGTCTTACCCCACTTCCCACCCCCTGAACCCGTGCTGCTAACGTACTGCGAGTCGCTAGGAGGAAGTCCTGAGTCCAAGTTTTCAGATGAACCGTGAGTTCAGAAGGACAGGAACAATACTGTAGAAAGGCTGGACTCGGACAGCAGCAAGAGGGTAGGGTGGCTCGTCTTGTTGGAGACCTTTCTATTCCAAGTCCTCCTTCCTCAAATTACCTGTATTTTCCCATTTTTCATTATCAACTTGAAATCTATCTGCTCATGACATACCCACACATCATCATAAACCAGCCAATACTCTGTGACAGCCAGCTGAGTACTCCCACACCGAGGGAACAGAGGTCTGGGGGAGACACAAGGGGGAGCTCACGGCAATACGGGGACAGCAGCCACCGGGCGAAGGAAAGGGATAAAGGGCCGTGGTAAGTACTGCCACACCCTCCCCAAACACAACGGTTGCCTCTTAATTGCATCGCAAGCTTGCCTAGTGCTACAAAAATGGTAGAAACCCCTTCTTTCCGACACGGCATCCTGTTCCTAGGATAAAAAATAACACTGAAGCATACACTGTGAATGAAAAAAAAGAGACTTTTGTGATTAGCCTGGGAATTTTACTTCCATTAATAACACAGAAAAGCACGCTTGAACTTCTAAAAGAATACAAATAGAACACCAACAAATAAAAATGATTACTGTGTTAAACTGCCATAGTGTGTCAACTAAAGGAGCCTTAAAAGCAAAACAGTAACTTTTTTAGTAAGATACAATACATACATATACTTAAATGTCGTATTACCTTTTCTTGCATCGGCTGGCCTGCAAGAAAAAATGTATTTGATAGCAAAAAATATTATAAATATTTTCCTCCCTATTATTTTTACTGTTGCAAAGAATTCTATTTTCCTTTAAGATGACTAATTATTAGATTCAGCTCACTGTAATTACAGTCTTCTCTAGTACACCACACCCTTACTAAATTTCACATGTCAAAGGCTTGAATAAAGTGCCATTTTTACCACTGCAAGGGGTAAAAAAAATTCCATTTGTATCTTTATTGAAAAACTTTTCTTCCTGTATATGTTGTAATTATAACCTAAGTTTAAAAATACAATTGGCTCCTCCACAGAAAACATCATTTGATTTTAAAAATTTATTTTAAATATTGAGTTGGTCAAAAAGTTTACTTAGTTGTTTCCCTACCCTGGCTCTAGCAGTGCTTAGCTGCCTTTAACTTCATTTGAAACAATTTTGTTACACTGTATTGTGACAGCTGTCATATCAGGGTGCATTTAAAAAAAATTTTATCAAAACTGGTGAACTTCTGTGCAGCTATTTTAATACTGAAGATGGAAGAACAGATGCAACATTTTCAGCATGTTATACTTTATTATTTTAAGACAGGTAAAAACACAAGGGAAACACACAAAAAAGATTTGTGCAGTGTGTGGAGAAGGTTCCGAGATTGATCGAACGTGCCAAAAGTGGCTTGTGAAGCTTCTTGATACTACTGATATTTTGGCCAAACAATTCTTTGCCGTGGGGCTGTGTTAGGCATTGGAAATGTTTAGCGGCACCTGTGGCCTCTACTGACTAGAAGCCAATAGCGAGAGATAACCAACTTACTCAAAATATCCAAACAAGTAGTTATTGGTGAAAATAAGAAATGTGTCTTCTATTTTATGGAAAAAACTAAACAGACTTTTTGACCAACCCAATACTAACTGGATAAATATTCCATGGGAAGACTGCCGTCTACAGACCCAGGGCTATCGGTACTATCTTCAACACAATCTCTTTTCAAAGTTGCCACAAATAATGAAGCTCAAGCAGTGAGACCAGGTGGTAGGTAGGATACCCCTCAAGTAAGATTCTGGTACCCTTGCCCCAGCTGGTGTGGCTCAGTGGATGGAGTGCTGGCCTGCAAACCAGAGCCACCAGTTCAATTCCCACTCGGCAAACGCCTGGATTGCAACCAGGTCCCCAGTTGGGGGTACTTGAGAGGCATCTACACACTGAAGTTTCTCTCCTCTCTCTAAAAATAAATAAGTACAATTTAAAACAAAGATGCTGGTGCCCTACCGTTTTACTCATTTCTCACTCAGTACAACACGCAGGTTCATTACTTGTGCACCACTGTACAGCCTGTTAGGTACGGCAAACTGAACAAAGTTTGCTGCTGAATCAATAATCTGATCCTTAATTTACTTTTACTTTCTCTTCCTTCAATTTCTGGAAATGTAATTATCATCTACTTTAAATAGAGCATGTCACAGCTTCAAAGAAAAAGCTAGAGCAAGGGTGCACAAGCACTGAAGAAATCAGAAACCCATTCATCATTAAATTGAGAAAAACTCCTGGGCATGAGGTAGTATCAGAACAACTGGATACTGAATAGAAATTGCAGGAGGTCTGTGGTTAATGTTATTAAACATATGAAGGGAAACTGAAAATCAACAAAGCTAGTGATTTTTTTCAATTACGTAGAATTTTACTTTTTCTTTGTACACTACCTTACAGTTCTTTTTCATTCCTGCAACCATCAGGCCCAAAGAGTTTTACAAGTGATTTCCAAACTCTAAAAATCTGTAGTTGGTAACTAAGACATTACTGTAAATTACATGGGCTGAATTGTGTAAGCAAAAAAACCTTACCTTCTATCTCTCTAAAACCAAAACTGTTACAAATTAAAATAGAAAAAACCCCACAGTAATTGCTGAAGAATGCATCATATCAAAGTTATCAATCAAGCAGATTTTAAAAACAGAACACCGAATCCTTTAACACAGCAGTTTTTGACCTTTTTCTTCTAAAGGCACATATAAATTACTAAAACTCTGCAGCACACCATAAAATACATTGTATTTCTGGACAACCTCACCAAAAAAAAAAGCAAAAACAGGTATCATTTTGATTCATCCACACCGGACAGCTGTTGTCGTGTTGACTGTTATTTTTTTATTGGACGATCTGAGGGAAAAGAGGTGAGTGGCCCTGACTGAACGGCCAGGTACTGCGTGTTTTAAAAGTTTTTGTGGCATGGCAGTTGAAAACTGCTGCTTTAATACATTGATGGCGGTGATTTGCATCACTGGGATATACTGGCATGTAACGTGTATGATGTCATATAATTTACACGAAAGCCAAACTCCTCAGTGACGGGCGGACCAGAGCAGACGCCAGAGCAATCGGAACGGTACCAGCCCGGACGCCCCCACCCGCTGCACGTCTGGAACGGTGCAAGGTGGTCAGGATGCTCCTCAGGGAAATTAGCACTCCTCTCTTCAAGACAACACCTCAGAGGAGGTCATCGCAGGTTCCGCAGACGAGGAGGGAGATGAGATGAGCCTCCTTCGGGAGGGTCAGGCTTAACCTGCTGCTAACAAGACTGGTAATTTTAAATATCCACAAGAAATCACAAATATGAAAATCACACCCAGAGCTACATTTAGATGTGCACAACTAAGCCTTTTAAGTCATTAGCATCACTAACGAACTGGCCACAGTAGCACTAGGTGTCTTCTTGCCTCACCAGCTCCACACCCTCTGGGAGTGTGGCATGCACCTCTTTTAACCTTGAGAAATTTTAAAAAGATAATTCACATGACTATGATTTGCCAATTTATTCAAAAAGAAATGACAGGTGGAAATTTTTTGAGAACCAAATATGCTAGTAATATAATAGGAATGAAAGTTCTCATTTGGTATTTCCTGATTGTTTAAGTTAACATGATACATATTTAATTATAAAAACACACACAATTACTCCATTCCCTCATCTCAGCAATTTTTGGGACCAGTCCTCCACAATTATAATCCCACTAGAAATGAATAAATGAATTTATAACCATTTTTTAAAATACCAAAGCTAGTTTCCATAGACTAGAGGTGACTCAAACATACCATGTGTATGAGGAGAAAAGTACTGGTACTAATTTATAGTTTTTATCCATTAATATGTAATATATCTCATTTTGGCCCCATGGCACCAGATAGGGTCCAACCAAGAAATGGCACCACACAATAATTTGATCAGGAAAAATCTCACATAAAGAATAATTACAGCCCTGACTGGTGTGGCTCAGAGGGTTGGGTGTTGGTGCATGAACCAAGAGGTCCCCAGTTCAATTCCTGGTCAGGGCACATCACATGCCTGGGTGCAGGCCAGATCCCCAGCTGTGGATGTGAAAGAAGTAACCAACTGATGTTTCTATCCAGATGTTGCTCTCCCTTTTTCTCCCTCCCTTCCCCTCTCTCTAAAAATAAATAAAATCTTAAGAAAAGAAAAAGAAAAATTACAATAGGGCAGCAATTTTGAACCAGCGTGCCACAAGAATTTTTAAAATATACAATACCTGGCTATTTAGTCAAGGGCACGGACTTCTTTTCTTAGACTGTCAAATAAAAAAAAAATGACAACAGCGAAAACAACAAGAGCCATCCAGTGTGAATTAGTCAAAATTATACCTATTCTTTTTGTCAGATCAGCAAAAAAAGTATTTTTTGGTATGCTGCAGAATTTTAGTAATTAGTTTATATGTGCGATGAGATGAAAAAGGTTGAAAATCACTGCCACAGGGGAGCAACATACATAAACATGTAAACAGAACTCCAAATAGCACTGGAGGGCTGAATGACAGCATCCAAGGAAGAAACGACGCAGGAAGAGGGTCCTTCCCCAAAGCTCGGGTCTGGACCCTGCTGGTGAAGGTGTGGTCACAGTCTACTGAATCTCCAGGTTGTTCTCCAGGCTGCACTGGGCCAAAGAGGCTGGTGGGTGAGCGCGCAGCGTGCGTTAGGGCACCAAGAACCTGGCTGCAGGCCGCGCCTGCGTCTGTGACAGCACACCCGTGCACAAGGGGCTGTCAGGAGACCCGAGATGAGGCCGTCACTGCGCTGGGGCTGTGAACTCACAGACCCTGGCCACTCTGCACTCAGCTGGGGCAAAGACCACTGGATGGCCCCATACTGGTGCCCCTGGCAACCACGCGGTGGGAGCAAGAGACAAAACAGAAGCCCCTACCTCGGGTAACGTTCCTCCAGCATCTTTACTGACAAAGCTTAACTTCCTGCAATGAAGAAACGCCCAAAGGGTCAGGCTCCAACATGGCAGAGCCAGTCAGAGTCGACTTAGAGCTGGGAGGGAATCTGGTAACTGTGCACTCATGCTCAAGGATCTTCATAACGAGCAAAGCATGACAGAAACAATAAACTGTAAATATATATTATGTTAAGTTTGACTAAAAGACAGCATCAAAAAATCTGATTGGGTCACTTCTGTCACTGCTCCAGTCACTTCTGTCACTCGGAAAATGAGGAAAATAACTAAGGCAGTTATTTAACAACACAAGGAATGACCCCCAAACACCCAGAATTTATTTATAAAAACTGTGTATTTACTCTCACATGTTTAAACTTCAGTCACCTTCAAAGTGCTCTCCATCTGATGCAATGCACTTAATGAGATGTTTTTCCCACTGCTCACAACAGCTTTTGAACTTGTTGATTTTGATGCCTTTTAGTGCTTCTGCCGGCTTTTGTTTCACCCTCAGCAAAAGGTTTCCTTTTGAGGGTTTTTCATCCAGGGAAACAAAAAAAAAGTTGTAAGAGGTGAGATTGGTTGAATAGGGAGGGTGGGGCATGGGGGTCACACCATTTTCGGTCAAAAACTGCTGAATATTCAGTGCAGTGTGGGCAGGTGTACTCACAAATCACCCGTCATAAAATGGGCAAACTTGTTGAGTCTTCAAAACAAACAAACAAAAAACACACACACACACACAAAAAACCAAACAACAACAAAAACAATTCACTGAAGCCAAACGCAGCCTCTCACAACAACACCAACTGGCTCACTGATGCAGCTCGGTTCCCAGAACACTCCTCCAGTGGGGCAGCCTGTACCACAAGGGGCCCGTCCTCCAGAAGGTAAGTCCAGGGTTCTTTTGGGTGTCCCTCATACAGCTCAGAAACTTCAGGTACTCACAGCACTATAAACACGTTTCCAAAAAGAGTATACAATGAAGTACAAAGGGGGAAAAATGCCTTATTCTGTTAAATTTACCTAAAACTTTATTATTTAATAAACAGACTCAAATAACTATAAGCTGAATAGTATAGATGTCTATGAATACATGTATATATACGATTTATAATGAAACACTCCCATACTGAGGTTTAAAATTCAAATGTTCACTAGTAGGATACCCAATCAAAAGAAGTTTAAAGAGCACTAATGCAGACAATGGCCCTACTTTTCCCCATGGATTTTAGGTATTTCTTTGCACCTAAAGAAGCCAAACACTTAACAAGTGCAGATTCTTTAATTAATCCAATAAAATCAAGAATTCTACTTAGTCATTATATTTGGAGCTTAGAAACTGATTTCTTCAACAAGTTGCTCTGGTTGTAGTTCCCAAATATGTATTGATTACCCTTAAAGGGCCCACCTATTACTCAAAAAATTCAAACAAATTCCCTCTACTGGTAAACAAAGAACCCTAATTAACATATTCTTTAGTAAGGCTATTACTCAAATTCTCCACTACAATGCTCATATTCACTGTTCTGCTTTCTGAAGTTTAGTTTCAAATGATTAAAATTTATTATTGCAAATACCCTCTGTAACCTATAAAACAAATTTCAACAACCAGCAACCTACGTACTCCTTCCAGAAAGAAAAAGCAATGCTTTTGGGGGCGTTGGGTTTTGCTTGTTTGTTTTTTAAAAATTAAATCCTAGTTATTTCACTTGGGAAAGTTACTTTACCATCCTGTGCCTCAGCAGTCTACATATAAATAGGGACAGTAATTACCTACCGAGGAAGGCTGTTGAAGACTAAATGATTTCCCCTCCCCCTCCCCTTCTCTCATACACGCATGTTTGTTTTATAAGAACTATACATATTTTACCAACTTCAATCCTTGCCTGCCCTAAACACAGGTACCAATGTCAGAGCTGAGACGCAACAAGAATGGCCAGGAGAAGCCTCACTTTAGAAAGTAATGGCCTCGTAATGAACACAAAATTCACTCCTCCAACAATTAAAAACCACCCAGTCAACGAAAGAAGGAGAGAGAATCGTTCCACAAAACGGAATTACCTATGATTTGGTGAAATAAGGCATGGCCCCTTCTTTCAAGAAGCTCCAATTTGTGGGGAGGGCGTAAGAAGACCAACACAAACGTAACACAGAGAAACTGCGCCAAAAGCCAGAAAACACACACAGGCCAGTAAAAAAGGGTGAGGAACATGCCACCAAGTTCATTTAGGACTGTAGGAAAGCCCCATGAAAACCGTTCTCACACCTAACAACCTCACGGAAGGCTGAGGAAAAGAAACGGCAGAAGTGGAGCTGATGAGACAAGGAGACACCGAAGGGGAAAGCTGAGCCAGGGCGAAGGGGCGGGAGGCAGGTGACTGCACTCCAAGAACAGGCTGGAAGGGCAGAGGCTTCAAAGCCAGTAAGAGACATGGCTGCCAACCAGCCATGCTGGCCCACGGGCGCCCTCGATTTAAGGGTACCGGTGAGCGTACATCTTATTGTTCACGGAATAACATTTTATGTGGTGCTTACTTATGTGATGGGCCCCATGCTGCTGTCTCATTGAATCCCACAACCCTATGAAATAGGTATTATCATTTAACAGGTTAAGAAACTGAGCCCATAGCTAGGAAATGGTAGCACTGGGATTTCAACTCATGGTGTCCAACCCCAAATCTGAACTCTTCAATACTGCACTGCCTTTTAAAGTCTTTAAGGACAGAATATAATATTCATTCTTTGAAAAGATAACAGATAACCTTAGTGACAATACAGTCGATTGGAGAAGACAGAAAAGTGCCTTCGTTAAAAAAAAAGTTTTTGTTGTATTTCCTTGTTGCAAGAAACTAAGTGGCCATTGGTAACGTATGAGACGTAACCAGAGAGGGATACAGTAAACCATGCCTGGCCACTGGGCTGCGGAGATGAAATGCGGGGGGGGGGGGGGGGGGGCCTGCAACAGCTCACAATCCCAAAATTTAAACTTTGAAGGGGGTGGGGGGTGCTCTCACCCATAACACCAGCAGGCTTTCTTTCTGGTGGAGGGTGGGGCAGCGGAAAGAAGAGTGGAAGAGTTCAATTTCAGACACGTTTCCTTAGAAGTACCTGCTGAACATGGCACGGAAGAATTTCACAAAAGGTTCGCAAGCAGGAGCCAAGGACTCAGAAAGGTGGTCACATTTAAAACAACGGACACCTGGAAACCCCATCCAGAGTGAGTGGCAGAGGATGTCCAGGGTGGGTGACTGCTGAAGACTGGTATGTAAAGCATGGATTGTCAACCAGAGCATTATGACCCACTTGAGAGAGCCTTGTGTCAGATGCCATGATGAGGTGGGGAAAATTGCTGACGTTCACTAATGAAGAATGAAAACAACATTGCCAAACTCCCCCCCCCCACAGTGAAAATTTTAATTTAGTCCTCTTAAATATATTAATACTAGCTAATAATTACTGTGAACTTCCAGCAGGCAAAATAGTTACTGAAGACAGGAGATAACAGAAAATATGTACTGGTCTCTGCCCCTAGTTTCTGACACAGAGCTCCGAAAGCCCTTTCAATTTCCTAAGTGACCACCACGGGCACCTCTTGCTCTAATATTATCTGCCTTTGACCCCATTCCTGACACAGGGCTCCTAAAACTCCTGTAAATCCCTAAGTGGTAAGAGCACTTCTGTTCTACCGTGGGCCTGGGAGGCTCCTGGAGAGGGACCAGGTAAGTCACCAGAAGACCGAGTCATTATTAAAAGCTTGGCAGTTTGAGCCCCAGCCCACATCCTCCGGAGAGGGGAGAAGGGCTGGCAATGGAGTTAATAATTAATCACGCCTCCATAAAAATACTAACAGCATGGGGTTCACAGAGCTTCCAGGAGGATGAACACTTGCACGTGAAGAGGATGCCATACCTCAGCTCCACAGAGACAGAAGCTTCTGCCCTCGGTACGCTCCCAAACCCTGACCTATGTTTCCCTTTATCCAGTTGCTTGTATGTATTCTTTACCATATCTTTGAATAACCTGGTAAACATCAACACAGTAAATCCACCCCCGAGTTCTGTGAACCACTTTGGCAAATTAATCGAGCTGAAGAGGAGGTTGTGGGCAGCTCAGATTTACAGCTCACCTGGTCAGAAGCATGAGTGACAACCTGAGCTTGGGACTGGCCTCTGAAGTGAGGGTGGGGAGGGGCAGTCATATGGGATTGAGTCTTAAGACCTGTAAGACGTCTGACACTTTGGGAGACAGTTGAATTAATTTACAGGTCACCCAGCTGATGTCAGAGACTTGCTTGTTGTTGCAGGAAAAAAACCCCATACATTTGGTGACCAGTGTTTTGTGAGCAGTAAAGGAGACTCACAGAGAAAGAACTTGCGGTAGTAAAGCACTGAGTTTTCCCTTTAAGCCAGAAAACTAAGGAGCAGTCACAAAGGTGGTTATCAGGAGAGCAGTGTAAATAAATGGAAGGAAGATGTAATCAAGATGGGGTCACAAATATCTTTAAATGCCGACAGGGTCTGGACTGGTAGCAACCTCAGCCTGCAGCCAGGAGTCCAACATTGACACATCTTCTGATTTTCCAAGAGGCCAAACATTCTTATTTCAACAGGAAAAGATGATTTTTTAAAACGCTGACAAGTAAATATCCTTAAAAACAGTATGTAGGCACATGAAGTAGTCAGAGCTGCTGGGCTGCTACTCAAGTCTACAGTTAATGAAGTACGAAAGATACACCACGCAAGTGAACTTTAAAACAGCACTTTCTTAAGTGTGGTGAGGGATAGAGTCCAAACTGCAAGGAAAGGTAAGAAATGAAGGCAATAAATATGGTACCTTTCCAAAAAGCCTGGCAATAATGATTAGAAAAGAAGAGTTAAGGAAAATCTCTTTTAGAATAAGAGAAGTCTCATAAGTGGAGAAGGGATTAGAGAAAAGGGAGAAATCTGAAGACAGAAGACCAAAGTGTGTGTATGACCCCCCCACACCCCCCCTATAGGTTAAAAGACAGGAATGATGTAAAAAGACAGAGGGAAGTGGATAGGTTTTCTGAGGGAGAGAAGGATCGAGTGCACAGATAAACAGATACACCTTCCAGAGAACCACTACTTCTTTGGAAACCCAGGAAAGAGAATGAAAGATCCAGGGAAAATAAATGATGATGATGACGACTTGGGGGAATGTATATGGCTAGGTTTTCTTAATAAATTTTCAGAGGGAATGAAACATCAGCCCTGGGCACATCTGTGGAACTGTGTGTGCCAGAAGCTCCACTAGTGCTTACCTGCATTCTGCTGTGTACAGTGCACACTGCTTTTGCCCAAACTTCTGAGGGAAACGTAAGGGTGCGTGTTATACATGGGTACAATCCTGCGTACAAGTGCACAAAGCCACGGGTGTGCACGATGCACGGCACGTGCGGTAGGGTTCGCTGCTCCTATCGTAAGGCAGAACAGCTTGTCCTTATACTGCATGCATGTCAAGAGCCATGCTGCCAGAGAAATACACTGATTTCAGACCGCAGGCTCAACACAACCAGTTTAATGTGCCTTAGTGTGTAAGACAAGAATAAGCAGCACAACTACAGGTCTTTCAAAATTAAATGTACGATTATGTCTCTAAAGCAAACACATTCCATTATCTTTGGGAGAGTGCACAGAAGGAAGCAGCAGAATGAGGAAAAATAAGAAAACCCTGTTTAAAAGAAAATGTCACGAAGTGGTGCGCGTCACCCCCTTCACACCCTCCAGCAGCGCCGCTGACGCATTCCAGGTCAGGACCTGTCCAGCTGCTCTGCGGAGGCCACTCTCCGGCTCTAGAAACATCAAGCTATCCAGGAAGATGTGGGGGGAAGGGAGGCCCCTAGTTTTTTGAAGTTTGAAAGCTACTACCTCGATGACAAGAAACTAGAGTGTATTAATGTTCTTTTACGAGGGAAAATTTCAGATCTCGTCCTCTCACGTTCGCCAACAGCTAACACTTGCCGTGAACTTCAGCCTTACAGTAAACACGCAGAGTGCTCGGCACCGTGTGGCGGTTGGCGCCGCCACCCCAAACCTCAAGAATCTCTTGGATGGATATTGTTTTACTTAACGAAAAAAAAATCTACACTCTAAATTCTTTTCTATATACTTTGATAGCTCATCAGATATTGTGAATTAAAGGCCTAGGATTCTAAGGACATTTGTTTTAATTTTAACAAAGTTGTCTATCTTTGACTCATGGCATGCATTTTTAACTTTTCTTTGTTTCTTTATGCTTGAACTGGAGATAATACAGACTTGTGTTGTTGTTATAACAACTGATCAAAGACACAGCTATTTAAAATGACTGGTGTAAAATAAAGTGACATTTTCATTTGCACCTACAGACTACTTTAGAAACATATTTGATGTTTTACATATAACGGCCTAGTATAATTTTAAAGCATTAACAATTCTGTAATTTTCAAGTCATCTACTGTCATTACTTTGAAAAATAACATTAGATTAACTTATTTACCAACTTGTTTGAAGCTTACATTTTAGAGAAAGCAGGATTAGATTTCATTATAAAATATCGTTTTGTTTTGGCGGTGGAGGGCAGAGTACCTGCTGTGCATGAATGTGTCAAATTATTAGCCTTACAACTGAAAGGTTTTCTTTTTCCAAAACTCTATTTATCTTTAGGTTTTGTGCACCTTTTTAAAAAGATTTAATTTATTCATTTTTAGAAAGTGGGAAGGGGAGGAGAGAAACATCAGTGTGTGAGAGAAACACTGATCAGCTGCCTCTCACACACCCCCAACTGAGGACCTGGCCCACAACCCGGGCAAGGAACCAGCAACCTTTTCAGTCTGTAGGAAGATGCCCAACCCACTGAGCGACACCAGCCAGGGCTTATGCACGTCTCTTAATTATTTTCCTAGAATATACATCCTTTTCCCAAAATTTTAAACCTAGGATTTGAGAATCTGGGGATAAGAGAAGCCAGTATTACACAGAAACTAAACGTATACATTTTGAACTCTGATTTTAATTCGAGCTATGTTACTTTCCGTGGGACTTAAGGCTTGGCTTTATGCCTATGTCCTCGTCCGTCAATTGGAGGTATTAAATTGTCTGCCTTAAAGGTGTTATAAAGGCCTAGGATTTTCACTGGGCGCAAGCTTAAATGTGTACTTTATCCTATGCGCCAGTATTCTCAAACTGGGTTCCTTGGAATGCTGGGTTTCTAGCATTTACTCCAAGGAATTTAAAATCATATTTTAACTTTGATGCTCTTCCTAAATAAAACGTAAGAATGCTCTGAAACAACTCGTCTAGAAAGGGCATCTTGTATCTTACAACTGCTGGCCTCTGTGCTTATTTTTCACAACTCCCACACATCAATCTAAATCTACTAAACTGAACTCAATAATCCCCTCTAAAAGTACTGTTTTCCAAACTGTTGGTAAGGATGATAACATCAAGGTGCACTTTTCAACTCTCAATGCCAAAAGGGAAACAATGTATCAAGAAGCTCTCCAGGAAAAGACCACACAGTTAAAAGTTACATGGGGTACAGGACAAACACATTAATGAAAAGCAAACTTTCCATTTTATAAATTAAACTGCTCACATGTTGTTTTTTTTAATCCCCACCCAAGGATTTTTTTTTTCATTGCTTTTAGAAAAGGAGGAAAAGAGGGGAAGAGAGAGAAAAAGAGACAGAGAAACATATCAACATCAACGTGAGAGAAGCATTTATCTTCGGTTGGCTTTTCACACATACCCAAACCAGGATTGAATCAGCAACCTGGGTATGTATGTGCACAGTCCAAATTGAACCTGCAACCTTTTGGTCCGTGGGACAATGGAGGCTCCCACCAACTGAGCCGCACTCACCAGGCTTTAACTGGCTATTTAAGAACTAGATTTGTGTGTGGGAGTTGTGAAAAATAAGGTGATTTCTCAACTTTGACAGAATCTCAAGGAAAATAAGCCCAGCGGCAGTTCTGTATAGCATTAAAAAATCCTTGGCTTTGCAGGTCAGTCATATAAAATATTACGAGGAGCAACTGCAGAATACCTTTTCTCTTCCCCCAATTTAATTTAGGACCAAAAAGTGTCAAGGTGAGGCAAGCAAAATGTGGTAAAATTTTCCTTTGCTAAAATTGGTAGAAAATTGAAACTTACTATCTCTAGCATGCAATCATACTAATTATGAACACTTTAAAAATTATTTCCCCTGAGCATTACCTAAACCTTTAAAATTTAAATGACTTATTACTCCCTTAATACCTAAAGTAATTATCACTAATTAACAAGCAAGTCATCTTTTCTTCTGATTTGAAGTGTCCTACAAATTAACTTAAGATATCCTCTAATCAAAAGGAAAAAGTCTAGTTTTTTAGGAAAAGTGGTCAAGCATTTTCAAAATTCTTATTTATTTATTTTTAGAGTTTTTTAAAAATTTTATTTTAATTGTTGTTCTTCTACAGTTTTCTTTTACTCCCATCCCAGCCCACCACCCCAGCCCTCCCCCATCTCCCTCCCATTTCTAACCCCCTAGTTTTTGTCCATACATCTTTCATACTTGTTGCTCTAAACCCTTCCCCTTTTCCCCTGAAATTCCCTCCCCTCTCCCCTCTGGTGACTGTCAGTCTGTTCTCTATTTCAGTGTCTTTGGTTATATTATGCTTGTTTGTTTGTTTTGTTGATTAGGTTCCTGTTAGAGGTGAGATCATACGGTATTTGTCTTTCTTGTGGCTTATTTCACTTAGCATAATGCTCTCCAGTTTCAAAATTCTTCACACTATAATTAAAGTTAAGCAAAACGTGCAGATAAACACAGTAATCAAAATGTATCAAAGATGAAACAAAAATCTACAAAGAAATATTTTAATTACATAATTTAAATACTCGGTGGCTCTACTAATAGTTTTAATTTAACTTTTGTTTCTTACACCAATAAGGCACTAAGAATAGTTAGTAAAGGCACTACGGTCTAGCTCAAATTCTACGTCAATAAAACCTCCTCTGATACCTCAGCCTGAAGTGCTTACCTCCTACACTGACCTCTTTATTGAAATTACTATACACAAAATTAACTTATTCCTCTAAATAGTTACCAATAATTAGCTGAACAACTGGACACAAAACCAGACTAGAATTATTATGCTATTTGAACAGAAAGCCACGGATTTTACACGCACAGCTATGGGATAACCTCAAAAACTATCAGGGGAAACAATCTTTGTGGAAGGTGACTGGAGATCTAGGGTGGGAAGGAGGTAAATTTTTTGTTGTATTTCCTTTCTCAGTGTTTGAATTTTTAAAAATCATTTCAATGTACTACATTTTCAACTTTAAAAATAGAGAATAGAAAATAAAGCAAATGTGTTATTTAACAATACACTATCTTTTGACATCTCTTCAACTGTCATCCTGAAGTGGTATTTAAATTTTACCTGATTAGCTTATGAGGTCTGTCCAGAAAGTATACAGCCATGTGATGAAAGAGACATTTACTGAAGATGATACAAGAAACACTGTACACAGGGCAATGATGCCTCAGTCACCTTCAAAGTAGGCACCTTGGGACCTCACACAGTTCTCCCAGCGTCTCTTCCACTGTTCAAAACACTGCAAAATCTTTTGCTGGAATCCTCATCACCTGCCCCGTTGTATTTTCCTCAATCTCATCGACAGTCTGAAATATCTTCCCTTTCAAACCACTTTTCATTTGCACTTAATTTTCATTTAATTTAGTTTTGTGAAAAGCCAGAAGTCGAAGGGCACCAAACCTGGGCTGTAGGGGGCTGAGTCACCTGGGTCATTTGACATTTCACCCAAAAACTCTGCACCCAGACGTGATGCATGAGCTGATGCATTGTCCTGATGAAGCTGTCAATCATCAGTTGCCCATAGCTGCAGCCTTCTGAATCATTGAATAGTTTCCTCGGAGAAAGGTTCAAGCTTCACGCAAAATTTGATAGATCTGTTGCTCTACTCACTCAGTCATTTTGAGTGTGACAGCCACACAGCACACACGCTCACTCAATGGGGTCTACCATCCCCACTGACTAGTGCAGTGAAGTCATCATTGCTCACGCATGCGCATTCAAGTCCTCTCCCCTTGGCTGCCAGGTTACATCCATGTCATGCAAACCTCGTTATATTAACAATGGCTGGACTTTTTCTGGACAGACCTGTATCCCTTATATCCCTTGCTAACATCTAAACTTAGTTCCTGAATTAAATGCCTTCTTAACAGTACATATTAAATTACATCAAAAGGTTGAATATCTGTTTAAGTCAGGAAATTAAGTATGTTGAATTTGCTACCCTCTTTAACCTAGTGAGTTGTTTCAGTAATTTTTTTAAATAATTGCTTGTAATTCTTGCTAGGGAAGTATTAATTTTCTTGATCTTGCAAGCTCAGTGTAAATTAAAATATACTTGAACAGCACTCACCTGGACCTCTTCCAGATTAACTACATTTCTTAATGTAATTATATTATCTTAACATGAAAAGAACATGGTTTTTAAAAAATCTTAATATGTTCTTTTTCATTCTGTTCAGTTTCTCGAAAGGGCATTGTGGGCGGTACTCAGAGAGAGGGCTGGATCTCAGTGGGGAGGAACTGCCTTGCTCACTTAGGAAAATTTGGCATCCACGCCCCACGGGCACTAAATGCCGTTATCACCTCCCAGTCACTGCGATGACCAGATAACTGGCCCCACTTACTTCCAAATGCCCTCGGAGAGAGAGGATGCAGGAAGAAAAAGTACTGTGCCCAGTTAGCTGAGAAACACTGCTTATTCAACTCAGGTATAAAACACGTGTGTCTGTGAGTGTGTGAGAGACACACACAGACACACACACTCTTCCACAACTGCAAGTCAACCTTTTAAAAACAATGATCAGCCACGAGAAGACAAATGACCAGGAAAAGCCAGAACTCATATTAATCAACTAGTCGTCCATCCCACCACATAATACTATCAACAAATATCAAGCCCCCCAAAATGTCCTTCTTCAACTATTACAATAGTTGAACTTTTAAGTTAATATTTATTTTAAAATCATTTTAGAACAATTATGCTGGAATGCTTCTATTTAAATTCTTCCAAAAAATAATATTCCACTGTACTGTACCCATCTCAGAAATAAAAGATATACATCCCAGTTAATTATCATTACCTGTCTATCTTCCCTCCAGAGAATATAGGCTCCTGGGAGCCACGGATCCATGATCACGGTGGCCTGGCCCCTAATGCAGGTGTTCAGTAACAATGCTGAAGGAGTGAATGGATACCGGCTTAATCTAATACCATAAACAGTCCAAGAAGTTCCAACTATAATCAATTTTTATATATAGTAATGATCCCGAAACCAATGCAAGAAATTATTTTAAGAAAACTAATGAGTCAACTGCATTACCCAGATTAAAGCTAGCTTGTGAAGAAATAAGGAAATTTAAGATTTTTTGACAGCCCCTCCCACTATGCCCATCTTCTGCTACCTTCCTCGCCTCCCAACGAAGCGTCAAGCAAATGCTGATGTAAATAAGTGGGGCACATTTCCAGGACACAACCTAATGTAAAGAGCAAGCAATACTTACAACGCTAATACTTACAATGCTAAGATAAACGTACTATCTTTCATTGCTATTTTACTTTTTAGAATTCGAGATACCTGTTATTATCCTGACTCACTCAAAAAGAAAGAAAATCAATAAACTAAAAAGTGTAAGCAACTTCTATACTTGTAGGTTTCACTATACTCTTCGGAAACTCACCTTTTGCTGAGGTATAAATTCAAAACATAATTTATTTTAAAATAAATGCAACAGTGAGGACTGCGTAAGCACGAACACCAACACTTACAGATACTAAATCTGAAACCTACTACTTGACAGATGTGTATCCCTTCATCTCTGCCTTCCTGTAGTATTGTGAGTGTTCCAGTTTCACAGTAAAAGCTCAGACAGAAAATGTTAAATGATAATCTTAGGGTTACAAACCAAGACAATGTCTAGTACTGCTTTTAGACTGCTCCAGCAAATTCTGTAACTTTGCTCAACTCATTAAAAGGTTAAGGAATAATGGCTAAGATATATTTTTAAAGATACAATTATGTTTCAAGTTACTCCCACTTGACAAGATCACTAACACAAATAGGTTACTTTTTAAAAATTATACAAAATGTTCTCTAGGGGAATCAAACACCAAATACACTCAGTACCTATTTAAATAATGGAGACCACTTTCAAATGCATTTAAATTACTGTGGGACTTTGGTGCCTGAAATCTTTCATTATTTTTCAAGTCCACAAACCCAGCACTTGTTTTATTAGTGTTTCATGTAGCACTGGTTAGTAAAGACAATTTGTGTGTTCTAAGACTAATCACTTAAGACTGAGAAGGAAATTACTTTCATACTGATAAAAAAGAATGCTGTTTCATCCATTTTCAATATTTTTTAAGTGACAGCTCTATAATGCTGCACACCCTTAAAAAGTTCAACCTGCATAAGGTTCCATTTCCCCAGAATTACTAAGCCTGCTCATAAATACTGCTGGCCACGAGTATCAGAATAATTAGCCTTAAACCCGTCAGTGGACATGGTTATCTGGGGAAAAAAAAAAAGTCTTTCAGCAAAGCGAGACTTTTAACACTTTTCACTGATTAAAAAAGCTGACCTAACTAATAAATGAAAGACTTCCTTTTATGGGCATCTTACTGAAGTATATTTTTATATCTAAAATAAGTCTTTATATCTAAAAGGCCAATTAAGAATGAGTTGGTACTGCCAGGGTAGTGAAATTGGAAAATTCCAACAATTCCCTGAAACAAGGATTCAGAAGAATGACAGGGTCTCTGATTTTTGCCACAGGCTCTGTTACCCTAGGAAGGCTTTCCACCGCCTGTGTACACACACACCCTCCCAGACAAGCCACTTATCACGCAAAGGTGCGTTTTCTTTTTGTTTGTTTTTTGTTTTTAAGATAATGAACCACCAGCAAGTAGTTAGTGACAATAATGTACGTACAGCAATGGAGAATTTTTTGTATGGTATCAAGTACGTCCGATCTTATCAGGCAAAGATTTTAGAACTTGGGAGCCTGGGAATCAAGTGAAATGTAATCTACTCTGAAACGCTAAAATGGTCCACCTTCGTGCCACCTTAAAGTCAGTATCTTTCCAAAGCAGCTTCTTTATGATGCCTTCACAAGCCAACTCCAAAGGTGACCTGTACAAACCGTGCCTTTTTTCCCCTCAACACAACCTAACCAAAATCTTCCCCAGAACCAGCAGCAACGCCTTGAAATGTCAGACATAACGGGAAGTTTTGTGATCAAGTCCAACTGGAAACCCACAAACTCCGATTCCTAGCGAACTGCTAACCTTCTAAATCCTGGTTAGAATGCAATTACTGGAAAGCAGTGTCCTTGTGCAAGAAAAGGGAAGGTCTGAAACGCACCAGGTCCGCAAGAACCTCAGCCCTCCGGGTTTCACAGTAATAGGGGGTGAGGAGACGGGGGCGGGGCGGGGCGGGGCGGGGGGGGGGG